>JABASM010000959.1:2300-17349 GCA_019776545.1 Brachystomella parvula | reverse complement strand
CGGGGATTTTCACCCATCGGGGATTTTCGATTCGGGGATTTTCGTTCGGGGATTTTCGGATAAGGGATTTTGTTTTCGGGGATTTTCACATGGAACCGAGTGGATTAGTACAATGAATCTGACCGAAGATGCTTAACGTCAAAACGACCACAACGCGAATGCAAAACTAATTGAGAATTGTTCATTGAACAATGAATACTTATTTATCAACTCGTCCCCTGTCACCTGTCTGTTCTTGTATTTTTTTAGATCGACGATCGACTCGACTCACATCTCACTTGGTCTCCGTAAAACTGAAAAGCACACCTTTTACTCTTTTAGTACTGGGCACTCAGACTCCGAAATTAGAGAAAATAAAGGGTGATTCCAGGATTTTTAATTGCCTTTGCTTCGAATACAATTCTTAAGTGCTTAAAAATGTTATGAAAAGAGGACGGACAATTTTACTTAAGGAATCCCACCCCCTTGCTCGTTAAATTTTCCTGCAAAAAGTTTACTAACTGAGGCATACCCTACACAATGTTTTTCGAAACTCGATTTCCATTGATCTTTAGAGGTAACAAAAAGTCAATCAGCTACCTCGTTGTTCTTGTCAGAAATGAAGGGCCTGGTGTCCAGATTCTAAAAATTATCCTACACTTGACGACTGAGCTTTTTAATATCCGATATGGCCAGAGGTCGCAAAACCTTCTGCTGAACGTTAAATGAGCTTTAGCGGCCACGTTTTACATTAAAAGGTCAAGTGTGGGAAACGAACCCGGAACAATAACATTACGAAAGATTTTTTAGCGAAGAATGGGTTGGTGAAAACCATTTTTCCCAAATTCAGCTTGATCTTATTTTTTATTTGGTTCTGAGCTTGCTATTTGAGAAAAACTGTAAAAATTGTCTCGAACAGAGAGAGAACGCACTCATATTCAAAACTAGAACAATTTTTAAAAACACAAATGCGACATTTTAAACTTATTCTACTCACGAAGTCGGTTTTTTCTTTGCAGCAAAAAACTTGGCAACACTTCCGATACATTTTCCAAACGAGGTACAGGCTTCATATTTTTTGCGAATCCAGTCTGGAAGGTGAACCTGGGAATTCGTCGATAGAAAACGGCCGTCAAGTAGAATAATCGCTGCATAATCGTTAGCATGTCGAATAGCTCGTCCAATTGACTGATTTACAGCTTTGAAACATGTATTGGGTAGAAGCTGCTTCCCTTTTTCCGAGCCCTAGACAAATGTCATATAAAGGTTTTATGAAAACGCTTCTTGAGGGAGGGAGGGGGGGGGGGGGGATTGAACTGTACTCACGAATTTCTCTGTGACGAATTGTATCTTCTGTTTGATTTCCATACTTGTGATATTTGGGTACGGAAGACCAACCACGACAACACAGCGACCCAGGTCGTCGGCGAAGTTAATTCCTTCTGAGAGTTTACCACCCACAACAGCTAGAAGAGCAGCTCCGCCACTATTGTTGCGAATTTGCCTGGAGTAATCACTGAGAACTTTATCACAGCTGGATTCCTTTGGCTCTCGAAAAACCTTGAAGTCAAATGAAATACTAAGCATTGAAAACAGCATTTAATAAATCAGAATTACAGATTTGGAATTTACTTACTTTTTTCTTTGCTTCAACTTTTTGTAGGATTCCAGATTCAGCGAGATGACTATAGAATATATTTTCATAGTCGTAAGACGGAAGAAAAATTACGAGACCACCAGGAACGACCCTTGAAATATTAAGTACTGCCAAGCACAGTTCCTGAAGCTGAAAATTTTGGAAACTTAAAAATGGAAGCTCGAAATTGCAACATATCTCTGTTTTCGGCCGTACCAATTTTGGTGAGCTTCGATTCGTGAATGTAAAATCAAAAGGAAGTGAGGGGCCGTTGGAGACCGCTAAGCAAATGAGATTTTCATCAGGGATGACATGGCTACATGAGAAATGGGTAATTCTGTCTTTGGCTCCGTAGAAAAGCTGGTCTTCGATATCTTCGTAGGGTTTCATAGTACCACCGGCCAAAATTATGCTCCTTTAAAGAAAAATTAAAAATAGAAAAAACGATTTCCAGGGTCTGAGCACCCTGAGCATGAATTATCTTACCTTGCAGACTTAACAATTTCAGAGAACTGATCAACAGTATTGAGAAGTAGGAACTTGAGCGTTTCACCATCTTTAATAATTCTGCCGGATCCACAGGACTTTGTTATGGATTTCAGGAATTCAAAGAAATTGAGCACCGCTTGTCCAGATGACTGTCTTTTGGCCTTCTCCCTTTTTGGTTCAGCGCCACCATTAGAAGCCGCTTCAAGTAACTTCTGCCTTTCTTGTAACTGAAGGTAGCCTTTTAGCTGAAGTTATAAAATCAAGTAAAACTCAAGCGGCCAATGTTTTTTAATTTAAAAAGAAAATCAGCTGAATTCTTACCTTGAACATGAGCTTAGATTTGAGCATGTACTTGAACAGATCGAACAAATCAAATTCTTCGATCCCGGTAGCTGAAACAAATTCCTGGACGTAGAAAACTCTGGTAGAAGATATTTCCGCACTCCCTAAAAGTAAGAAATCCTATACTCACAGAGGTATAGAAAAATTATATGCAGGAAATACCGAGAAGTGCAATGAATGACTTTAAGATATGAGCAATCTGCTTGAGCCTAAGGAGATTCTTCACGTTAAACCGACTCATATATCGGCTAGTGTACGTTTTAAGTCCCTTGAGTGATTCTTGCAACTGAGGAAGCGTCACGTGGGAGGAATACATGTTGGAAATAGCTTCGATAATGTTATGAGCCTCATCCAGGATGACAGCTGAATTCTGAGTCCGAATTCCGATCCCTTCCCGTGTACCAGCATGGAGAATGGTGTTGTAAGGAAGAAGCACAAGCTGTGCTTCTTTTGAAGCTTTCCTTGAAGCGTAGTATGCACAACCATGTGTCTTCTTGGCGACGCCAGCCAATTCTTCGATGTCCATCGGTTCAGCTAAAATCTACAACCCAGAATATCCAAGCCAAAGTAATTATTAGTCATGGAGAACGGCAAGAATTAATTTACCTGATTCTTAAGTTCCTCGATTGCTGTTTGATTAAAATATGGGCATCCTGAACAAGTCTTCTGTTTCTTGGCCTCCCCTGTTTTTTTAGCTTTGTCACTCTTCTGGAGATCAAGGCACCTATAAATAAATGAATGGTATCTTTTCTAAAAAGAACTTCCCACAATTATAACGAGGGTTGGCAACCTTTCATTGATAAGCGACAAGCTCTTGAGATGTTTAACTTCGGGATTGACACACAGTGTCTGACGCGATCCTAGAGAGACCGAGGTAACTTTGGATGCGAACTGAGTTCTTTTCAATTCATTGACGAACTGACTTAACTGAGAATGAGTCCTTGATGCAAAAATAACCTACATGACTCAAAAACAGAATTAGCTTAAGGCTTTTCCTTGTAAATGAGTGAAATCTACCTTAAAATTATCGAATTCTGGTTCCTTTTCTTCATCTCCGTCAGAGAATTCAGAATCTGAGCAATAGGGTTCTGGAGCAAAGTCGTCATTGAGCAAAACATCAATAAGTTCATCCTCGTGTCCATCAAGTGAGACTTGAGCATTGGATGCTTTTGGTTCTTTGAGTGCCCTGCTTTCTTTCACCTGAAATCCAGGCTTACCGGTTATAACTTTACGCTTTTGTAGGTGCTTCCTCCGCTGCTCGATTGCTTTCTCCAAGAATTGTATTTCACGGGTAGCCTGCATGACTCTGCTTTTCTTTTGAAGAAAAGCATGCTGGGCTGCTATCCAATTAGTATCTTCCTTGGCCAGCTTTTCTGTAGTCACAAGCAAAAAATTAATGATTAGGAAACACGACTAGAAGTTACCTGTTCCACCAGCAAGCTCACCTTCACGCTCAAGATTAAAACTAACAATGGTAGACTTCAAGTCCAGTAGGCGTTGCTTTTCCCGTTGTTCCAACCATGTCAGAGTACCACAGAGTAAGCTGAGAGATTTACCCTTAAACAGAGAAAATCATACTTCTATTGCAGACTGCAATTAACTGAGTCAGTTAAAGAGCTCACCGTTCCTGTTGGACTCTCGAATATTCCTAATTTCTGCTGGTCAAGGGCGTGGAAGAGGCATTTCATAAAATCGACCTGGATTTCGTAGGGATGAAACGGAAATGAGAAGTCGTCTGGAAGCTTCAGCGGTGTGTCTTCCGTCTGCAAGGCATCCATTAGACAACACCCTATTCCCTATTCCACTCGCCGAAGATAATCCAGTTCTCGACGACGAATCACGCCGGAGAATTTAAGTATGATTAATTTAATTTTACAATTCACAATTGGTTCTTCTTCAGCCAACGCTTTGTCATCAAAGAACAAAAACAAAAACAGAAAACGCGGGCTAAAATTTAAAAAATCTCAACGCCAAGTTGGGGGCCAGCGGTCACAAAGTTAGCGATCAGCAGTTAAAAATACAAAGTTAGCGGTTAGAGGTCAGAGGTCCATATTTATAAAAGAAAGTGACCGAAATAGACTTAAATGAATACAAAGGTCACCGAGCAACACTGATAATGCGTATTCTCATTGAGACCACGGAACTCGGACAATTAACTTTCTGTTCTGATCGCTGATCTGATTTCGAGCACTGTACCACCTTACTGAGAGGGCTTAGAGACTGACCTATGGCCTTTAACAACCGGTGACCTTGGTATTCATTTGAGCTGGGGATTTTTGGGTGAGAGCCACTGAATCTCCATTCAGGTTAAATTCTTAGGTTAGTGCTGATCAATAATACCAAATTTTGGGAAAATGCGAACTTGGAACTAGTCTGTAATTTATCTTTAGATTTTAAGCCTGCTGCTAAGTCTTGTAGGTTTCTGATTCTATAGAGGTCACTTATCCCCAGTATAGGCTGGAGCTACAGTTTTCCAACCTATACTCCAACCTTAGCGGTAGAATTACCATAGGTTTTTAATGCAGGAACGATATCTAATACCCTAACCAACCATACCATCTTTCTGGGGCGTTTCTCTGTATACCATTCTTTTAAAAAATGCTACGTTTGAAAAAGAAATCATTTCTTCGAATTCGGGCCGCTGACTGTGCATTTTGGACTGCAGACCGCTAACTTTGTAACCACTGACCGTAAGCTTCGTACGCCTTGGAAGTTGTCTCACACCTGTTCGTTGAGCACATGTGCTTCGTTAATCCGGTCACAAAGGTCATAAACTCCGTGATTTAATTTGCGGTTGGCTTCGGATAAAGAAACCCAAAATTGTTGATTATTTTCCTGTGTATCGGTGTATCCGATAGTGTCTGATGTTGAATCTTCGGCGTTCTTCTACTTCTATTGTCTTTCCGTAATTAATCTGTCAATCTGTGATGGAATTATTTGAAGATGCAGAACACTTGGTAAAAGTATGTGCTCCAATGGTAAGGTGCTCGAGGTAAGTTAGCCAGTCTACTGCTCCTTAATCACGTCTTTTACTTAACTGCTAATTTACTTCATAGGCAAAGACTTTAATTTCAACTTATTGTTGTATTCTATTTTTCAGACTTCCCTTCAGGCTTCTGGTCAAAGAATATGGCTGTGATTTAACATTCACCCCAATGATCATAGCAGAGTCCTTTGTCAAGTCTGAGAAATGTAGAAAAGCAGAGTTTTCAACGAATGAGCGTAAGTTAAACCACCTTCAGCGATATTTTAGTTTGTACCATTGTCATCTCAAATTAATTTCGTTTTCAATTTCAATATGTACAGGAGATGAACCATTAATCGCCCAAATGGCAGCCAACAGTCCATACTATTTTGCAGAAGCTACTGAATTGCTGTACAAGTAAGACTGCCAGGAACTTAAATGAAGTCTGAATTTCTTTAATTTTTTTTATTTCCCTTCTCTAGAGATTGCAATGGTGTCGACCTCAATTGTGGATGCCCCCAACGATGGGCTACGCAAGAGAGGCTTGGATCATGTCTCATGAAATCACCCGAATTAATTGCCGATATCCTTAAGCAGACTCGTAGCCGAATTTCTGATCCGAATTTCAGCGTCTCTGCCAAAATCCGCGTATTTGAGGATGTAGTGTACGTCTACATTTTTTTAAATGAAAATTTAAAGAGGTCACAGCAAATGAGGCTTCATTTTCTTTTACAGGCGAACCGTTGATCTCTCTCGTCAGCTCGAAGCTGCTGGTATTTCCTTCCTTACTGTTCACGGCCGAACGACAAAAGAGCGGAAGGAGGCAGTTCGTCTCGACACAATTAGAACCATTGTGGACTCAGTTTCAATTCCTGTGATAGCAAACGGTGACATCAATTCCCTTGAAAGTGCAGCCATGGTCCAAGAAGTTACGGCTTGTCGAGGGGTCATGAGTGCAAGAGGGATTCTGGAGAATCCAGCTCTGTTTGCTGGATATGAGACCACCCCTACTTCTGCTCTCCGTCGATGGATTGAAATCAATGACGATCTTGATACTCACTTCACGCTCTTCCATCGTCACCTAGTCTACATGACTGAAAATAATTTTACAAAATCTGAGCGAAAGGTATTCAATGAGCTAAAGACGAAGGACGAGGTAGTTGACATGCTCAACGACAAGTTTGATCTAGGACTACTTCCACGAATAGTTAAAAATAATTTTATTGATATAGTAGAATACCCTGATTATGACGAATCTGTGTTAGACGTACCAGTACCACCTTAACTATTTTAACAAACTATTCTCGGTAAATCTCTCCCTTTCAATTCTTTAACAAGTATAAACTGGGGGAATGTATTCTTACACCGGACCGTTACAAAAAATAGTATCATGTTCCGGGCAAGAATAATCCTTGCTCGGAAACTAATATTAGAGAGGAATTAAAGCTCTTTTCCTTATCCACTCCACCATTATTGTACAAATTGTGATCTCTATTTCCTTTGGCATTATTTAGAGATTGATGTTCACCTTCCAGCTCGTGACCTGGCGTAAGAATCCGAGACAGGCGAAAATCCCACCAAAAACTATAACTACCATAATTACTAGAGCCACAAAGTCTCCAAAGTCAAAGGGAGCACTATCACCGGCAGCAGCCTCTACATTCGGAATGATTACCAGCGTCGTCAGGACAAGCAGTGCCAACTTCCAGTCTGTCACCTCGAGATGTGTTGCGAAGTTAGTCACTGGTTTCTTCATATTTACTATCCACGGTAAGATAAGCTCCAATTCAGCGTATAATCCGATTTTATCTCACTTTCAGCCAGAGGGCTCACGGAATCCTGAAAAGAAAAGGGGAATCAGCTGTTTATAATCTATACAATGAAGTTCCAGCATGCAAGTAATCAAATGTAAATAAACACACAAAAACACAGGTAAACTTACCCAGAATTTGCAACACGCGAAACAGGCAATCACATTGCTGATTCTAATCTCTAAGTTTTAATTAATCAAATCAGCGACCTGCCCAAAATTAGTTTTTATGCTGAGAAACAATCCCTCTTCNCATTGCTGATTCTAATCTCTAAGTTTTAATTAATCAAATCAGCGACCTGCCCAAAATTAGTTTTTATGCTGAGAAACAATCCCTCTTCTCCTCATCTTTTCTTTCCCCTTCTTCACGCTGCTGACGAACGAACGAAGTTTTTTTTCATCTCAAGACAAGAGCATCTCAAGGAGATCAGGACTCAATTTCTGCATTTCAGTGCAAAAAAAAAATGAATTAAATTATTACACTTTCATTACGATAAAATTGATTTTACAGATTGCAGCCTCTCGCCCTCCTCCCCTCCGCTGTTTGTAAACAAAGAGGTGGATGACCCTTGGAACTAAGCTCATCAGGCGCATGCGTGGATTTGAGCTGAAAATCCGTTTCTTTTGGCTTGAGGTTGTTGTCTATAAAAGAGCCAGTTTTTCTTTGTTTCTTCGTTCATTCCAATGTAGTCTATTGTTGAGTGAAGATTAAGCGATTAAGTCATTATAAATCCCTAAAAAATTTAAAACTGTTATAAAATTTGAGTAATTTTGGAACGATCGGGTTCGGAGATTCGGAGAAATGGAAAAAACGGTAAGCTTAAAGCTTGAGCGTAAAACCTACTGCTTATTATGAAGCGTAAGCGTTCTTCGATTTGATATTCCTGGTGGAACTTGTTACGGTGTCGTCCGTGTTTTCAATCATTGACAGTTCTTCATATTATGTGGTACTCTAACATGTGAATCGATCAATCAAAGGAGAATTTTTCTTAATGGAATCGAGTTCTCAATTGGGTGGCTTACCCAGATTTTCGACTTTTCGAGGTCAGTGACCTTGATTTTATTTTTTGATTTTTCTGTTTTAGGAGGGCAGTTTAGACGGTGGGATTGAAGAGAAGATGAAGGCGACTAGCGTGAAGGATTCGGATGAGCAGGGGCATGGCGACAGCTTCAAATCGAAAGACAACGAGGCCGAGAATGCTAAGGATGGGAGCGGTGATTGCAAGGATTTCTTCCTTCAGATTGTCAATAAAAAGACAAACATCTATTCTACGAAGCCAGTTGCTCTGAAGTCACCCTGGACTTTCTGGATCGACCGGTAATCGTTTGGGTCTTTCATCTACGTCCTCTGTATTGATTTTGATGAATATTTTCTACAGTACCCATAACGGAATGAAGGTGAAGGAGTTCGAGCAGCATCTCCATAGAATCTTCACTGTCTACAGTGTCCACGAGTTCTGGAGGGTGCTGTGTAACATCCCGCTCCCATCTCACCTGGATTCTCGCACAAGGTTGGTATGCTCGATTCTCTATCATTAAAATTTCTGGTCATCGAGGCTGACAATTTTCTTCTTTCCTTGTTATAGTCTGCACTTCACCCGTGATACTCGAAGACCAATCTGGGAAGAGTCCTACAACTCCCGTGGAGGAACCTTCCGTTTTCGTGTCTGTAAAAAAGATACGGTAAGATGAAACTTTACATTGTTTTACTCAATGCCTTCTTGAAGAATTTAATTTTTTAGGACAAAGTTTGGAGGGAGCTCCTCATGGCCACCGCTTCTGAACAATGGGATGACTTTGTTCACGAGGAGGATGATATCTGCGGGGTCTCAGTTTCAGTTCGAGAACGTGATGATGCCATTTTGATTTGGAATAAGGATGCGACGCTTCATAAGACTGCCAAAGTCTTTCAATGCGTTCAGCTCCTACTCCCTGATACGGCTTTCATACAGAAGTTCTATAAGCGTAAGTTCCCAATTCCCAACCTAAATCTCTTTCCTGTATACCTGCACCCAAATTAATCCTGCTATTTTCTACAGCTCACATCAGTCACCATGCGTTTGAGAAATCGCTGGCTGCAGCAGCAGCGACATCAGAGGAAGGAATCTCCGGGGTTCTCAAGCGTGAGGGCAGCGGAGGTGGGGACGGTGATCGTGGAGACGCCGGTAACTATCCTCAGTTCCAGCAGCTCCAGTAAACTAAGGAGTTACAGCAGAAATCAAGTCAGTATACCGTCAAATCTCAGTACCGAACGAATCCACGCCCAACAAACGAGAAGAAAATTCCGAAGAATTACTAATTGGCTTTCTTTAGCAGAGGCTAGCCTTCTTACTAGTTTGTACGGATTTCTTATTAGTCAGAATCTCACAAAAAACTTAAAAAGCAGTCGAAAAATTATTTTTGTAAAAATTAGGATCTAATTCTAATGTTTAAATAAATCCCTTGCTCAAAATCAACTCTTCCGGTCCAAAAAAATTAGGATCTTGGCATGAGAGTTGACAGTTTGACAGTGAAGAGGAAGAAAGACGCTGCGGCCAGTGTTTTCAGGCGCACCTTGCGAGTGTGGCGCTACTACCGACTTGCGCTAGTGGGAATCCGGTCACGGTCCGACATTTCCGAATCGCGGGTTGCAATTGCACCTATCATCGCGCTACAGTAGTTGTGCGTTATTGAGGGAAGCCGCTACTTGTGACTTTTTCCTGAGAAAAGGCGCCGGTTGCGCTAAAGATTAGAGTGATGCCAATTGAGTGAAATTCACTCGTATTTTCGCTTCAAGCCAAGCTGGCTCCCCAAAGTTGCCTTCTTTGCGAACAGCAAACTCAGGGAGCCAACTTGGCTTGAAGAAAAAATGCGAGTGAATTTCACTCAATAGGTACCTCACTATTGCGCCCTTTACCTGAGAAAAGCCCCTGGTTGCGCTAGCGGTTGCCCCTGTTACCAGAGGGAAGCCACTAGTTGCGCTGCGGTTGCGCCTTTTCCTGGACCCTGGAGTAAACCCAATAGTTGCGCTAGCGGTTGCGGCCTTTTTGAGAGAAACGACTAAGTAAAGTTGCGCATTTTTATTGAGACAAGCCCCTAGTTGCGCTAGCGGTTGCGGCATGTCGCAAATAAATTGGGAGCTGTGCTGCGCTGCAGGAGCCACAACAGTTGTCAGTTGTCAGTTGAGAAGATTCAAATTCTTGGCGCGAAAGCTATTCCGCTGCATAAACCAGAAGATTTTTTGATTTATTTTGGTCACAAATTCAAATTAACTCAGTGTTTGAGGAATTGGAAGGACTATTGCAAGGCAAGAAAGTTACAGGGAAGCTGATTAAAGTCCTTTACGCTTGGGCAACGGGCCAGTTCCTTCAGTTTCAAGAAGTCTGACAGTTGGTGAGACTACTGAATTCTTCAAAAAGTGTAACGTTCGTATGAGGTATGACACTTATACAACATTACTTGGTTCTGCGTGTAATACATGCTAATTCCGTACGTTCATTTTAGATTAGATATTTGCCGTAGAATGTTTCAACAACATTAGTAGTGCTGGACTAATACCTGAAGGTCAATGTCTTGGGCTCTTGGTGCGAAATTGTGCCTCGCGTTGATACTTATTGCCACGGATCTAAAGCATCACGATTTCCTGGTTGTCTGTTCCTTTTTCTTCTGTTTCTCGTGCCAAAGCTCCCTGATTTTCTTCACGCTCCTCTGGTTACCTCAGGGTGATGTCCAGTGGGCTCTAAGTGGAATCGGCCAATCACCATTTCTGGAGCTCAACCAGAATCAGCGTTGGGAAGACCAGCTAGATTCTGACTAGCGCGTCAGTAATTAATTCCGTACATCTGTACCAGTTTTTCAAGTAAATGTTAGCTAATTCATAACTGTTCAACTTATTAACCACTTGTGTTTTCTCTCCTCAGATGGCAAGAAGAAATGCTGCGAATTTCCCCCAACCCCGCTACTCTCATTTTACAGTCCAACAGTCACGGTCCGAGAACTTTCTAGATTACTTAAAAGGGACAGGATACAAACTACCAAGGCACTTTAAAGCCTCACAATGTGACTTCATCTTTCAAGACACAGAATTATTTGACTGTGCTAAGTTTTTGATGGGTAGAGCCAAGACGGCTGTGAAAGATGAGGACATGAAACGGTAAAGTGTACTGCATTCGTTCAAAGATGCAAAACATTATTTATAACTACTTTTCCTCGTTTATAAGATTTGAAGGCCTTGTTTCTGACGGTCGTGCTGTATCTCAAGAAGACCAAGAGGAAGCCAGAGCAACCGCTCTTAAATCAGACCTTGAAATTGCCAATCAGAGAGAGATTCTTCAATCCAGGAAACAGAAATTAACTGATGAGGTGAAGGAGTGCCAGGCTAGGGTCAACCAGTGGGAATCCATGAAAAAATTTCATCGGTAACTATACTATAAGCGGCATGCAATTGTATTACATGTCGATTCTCAAATCGATTCCTTTCAGATATGTCAACACGGTAAGAAGAGAAGATGCTTCTACAAACCGGTCTCATGATGAACATTGGAGCCGCAAAATACATTACTTGGATCAAGAAATCTCTAATCAACATGCCACCTTTAAAGAAACAGCCAATTCAACATACGCCTCCATTGAAAGAGCTCTAACACTTTGTAAACACCCAGAAAGTAGGGTAAGTGCTTTAATTATTTTTTTGTGTGTGGAATGGTCTGATCCACTGTATGTGGTTTTGTTGTAATAGTTACAGGACCAACTATTCCTCTGTCAGCATGACTGGAAGGAGAATCAGTCTGACCATGATCTAATGACACTCATTCGTGTAACTGCTCAGAATTTCGGGATTGGATTGGTCGGGAAAGCCGAAGAGTTTGATCCTTTCGCAGATGAAAATTTAGCAATCGAGAAAGCGAAGCATATCACAGACATTGAGCGGCTCCAGTACCTCATTCTACACGAGTTTCTTAGGAACGTCCGACTCCAAGCCAAAATCCAAAAGTACGAAAAGACGGAGGCCAAAATGACTGAGTTTATAAGAAAGGCAGAGCGTGAGTCTCAGAACCCTAGAATTCAAGAGTAAGCACTCGTGTAGTTTTCTGATGTAATTTTGACTGCTCAACCATCTTTGCTATGCATTTGTTAGGAAAACACTCAATGAAATTCTTCACCGCATTACCGACCTCCGGAAAATGAAGAATGAAACAAAGAAGAAGAAATTGTCAGAAATATGCGACAGAAAATTGGGGGAATTGATTGAGCGAATTCGAAAAGTTCAGAATCTGAAAACTATTATGAAGGTATGGAAATTCGGGACTTCCAATACATTCAAAATCTAACACTCCTATGTATTTTATTTATACCAGATGAAAGAATCTCAGTTCTTTAGCGTCGTAAGTAAAATGCTAGTTACTCAGCGAGCGCGATACGAAATAGGAATCAACTTAATGAAACAGGAAGCGGCCTCAAATGCCAAATCCGTTGAAGTTATACGAGATTTCGCCCGGCACTTGCGCCATTTCCGTGAGGTACATGTCTATTCATGTCCAACACGGTTAAGTGCGTCTCATGAATAATTTTTTGTTTTCAGGTCGAGAGATTCCTGAGTCCAGACACTACAATTGGGCGCTATTCGCTGGTGGACCCCACGCTGAGTGCTTCGTTAACTCGTCACAATATCCCATTAGCAGTCCTGGCATCGTATGAGAGCACCTGGAAAGCCCTTCGATTCATTGAGCAAAATAATGAGATGCAATCCAGGCGGAATATCCATTCACTAGAACAAAGCGCAGCCTCCACATTGAAACATGCCAAAGACACGTACCGTTCTGCAGTCACTACGTGGCAAGGGCTGAAAAACACTTACATTGAAGATTCAAGCTCGGAAGGAAAGCCAGGAAAATCCCTAGCCCAGACTAATCGATCCATAAAGCTAGAACTGATGGCATTTCCTGAACGCCGTGATAGGCGAATGGCGGTAAGTCACTGCACCTACCCCCGACCTATATACATCTCTGATCTTAATTTTGGTTTTTGTATTTTAGGAAGCTCACGAGTTGAAGCGCTCCAAATGCGCCCAGATAAATTCATTTTTAGAACAATTTAAAAATCCGGCTGAATTTTTGTCTTACTAATTTTCTTCTTCTGCCTAATTCTTTTTTTTTCTTCATCTTAAGTTGGAAGGATTTTCTGAAAATCACTTTCACAAGTATTTAGACTGAAGCTTTATTTTTTTCCCGATAATAATAATAATCCTGATTAGTGTTGCATTTATGACTACCCTGTGGAAAGCTCCCATTCGCAACAATGCAATTTCAATTATCCTGTATGAAGAAAAGGGCAGAGGAACTACAGGCGCAAAATCGGACGCACCACACACAGTCTCACACTACTGTTGTGTGTGAGGGTGGGCCGGTGGGCAAGGACCTGCTATAAATTGCACAGGATTTATTATGAGTTTTAAGCTCAGAAATAAATTGCAGAAATGTTATAGAGGCTTCCTTTTGCCAGTTCGTCCCACGCTCGGCAAAGCCTGACAGTTCAACAATGAGCTCAAATTCTTGGGTTGTTTTTAATAATGAGCGTAAATATCTAAGTAGGGGCTTTATTACTTCTGTCTTCCATTAAGAGATTTCTTCTAATTTGGATCAGTTGAACTCATCGCAGCGTCTCGTCATCTCCCTGCTCTCATTCTTATTAGAAATTAAGACCAAAAATTTTTGGTAACAAGTGCATAAGGAAGATTCACATAGAAAATGGAGTGAAAATTCGAGAAAGTATGCTGGAGTTGACCACTGCTTCCTGGAGTGAGAGTCGGTTTTCATAAAAAAAAATGTTCCGCCCTCTGCGTCCAATCCGTGACGGAGAAAACGACGCCCGGAATACCGTCCGAAGTACTTTGTGTGCAACGCGATTAAAATTATTTCCAACTCGCTGGAAATGGCGGAGGACTCGGTTGCATCAATTAGTGACTTTTACTGCTTCATTTATTCCTGTGTTATTTATTAGTTCAATTTTAGTTCTGTCTTCTTCAGCGTCTAGTAGTGCTAGTTACCAGTCCCACCCGCTTCCCAGTCATATCCAGAAAAATAGCCGCCTTATGGTAAGCTTTTTGAAATTTTAGTTTCATTTTTCATCTGAATTTTAATTTTAACTTTTTAATACAGTTGATTTAATACCGTCATTTATTTCATTTATTTTTGGACCTTTTTTTCTTATTCTTTTTTTTAAGCTTTTTTATTTATATTCTTTTTTGGATGCTTTATGTTTTGAACACTGAAATCTATTGCACAACTTGTTTTTTTTCGTCCGTTTCTTATTTTCTCTTAAAAAATTTCCTGCTGTGGGAATGACCTCATGAATTTCACAGATCTTTGTGATAATGAGGATCCTGAATTTAATTAAGGCGGATGAGGCATTTCTAAATGAAGGAAATTACCAAGGCCATTTTCATAATTCCACAATTTTCAAAAATGTAAAGAGGGGCATGTCAATTATTTTTTCTCCAGGTTTGAATTTGATCTTGAATTTTATCAAGATTTTTCAATTACCATTCTTGCGAATGTGCATTATAAATTTTTAATGTGATATCTCTTCATTTCATTTTTCATTGGGATAGGAAAATTATAGGTTAAGAATATGGAAATCACGGCTGGCTGTGGTCCGATGATTTCTAATTTCTACGGCCATTAATCAGATTTCTATTGGTTAAGTTTTAGGTTTAAAGTATGGGATAACCACATGAGCAGATGCAATGCAAAAGCTCCTAAATATTTTACCTATTTGCTCTTTTCATCTTCACGCTTAAAGATTTGGCAAGTAAAAAAGGATTTCCACTGGGATTCCTCTGAACCCCCCC
>JABASM010000958.1:0-17355 GCA_019776545.1 Brachystomella parvula | reverse complement strand
CTACCTGTATACCAAATTTGAAGAGTTTACGGCAAACCGTTCGCAAGTTATCGCACCAACGGACGGACAGACAGACGGACACCGCATAGAATGAAATAACGATCTCATAAAGGGGTTTCACCCCTTAATAGGCTTTCAGCCAGGCGTCAATTTTCTTTCGATGGGTTAAAACGAGAGTCTTCCCTCTCGGGGTTGTAGAGTTGGAGCGAGGAACAGTGTGAGCCTACTGTGAAGTGATAGGAAAAACTTAAGTTGGTGGTCAGAACACAAGCTTGAATAATTGGAGGACGGGGGTTCGATTTCAAGCTTCCACTTTGAATTTAATAGTATTGGGGCTTTACTTTATTTCCTGAGAGTTGATCTTGAATTTCCAGGTGCTTTCCTCATCCCCTATCTTTTGATGCTTTTGTTCGGTGCTGTCCCGATTTTTTACATGGAACTCCTCCTGGGCCAGTCAATTCGCCAAGGTCCGATCAGTATGTGGCGTATATGCCCCCTATTTAAAGGTAACCAAAAGTAATTTTAAACCTCAAGCGACAAGAATTCTTCAAAAGGAAATTCAAGTGGGATTTGACTAGGTAAGAAATTTTGTTCCCAGGAATCGGATACTGTGCCGTGACGGTGTCGTACTTTGTTTCTTGGTACTACAACACAACCATGGGCTGGTCACTTCATTACACCATCAACTCCCTCTCATCTCCCCTGCCTTGGACAACGTGTCAGAACCCTTGGAATACAGAGAACTGCTACATTCCCAATCCGAACACAACACGATCTCCTAACTCAACATCACCTGCCAGTGAGTACTTCAGGTGAGCTCAAATCTCTCAACTCTTTCTTCAATGTTCACATTTCCCTAGCATATATGTCAACATTTAGGATTTTTTAGAAAGCAAAGACTAGGTTGTTTCAAATAGTTGAAATAAAAGTGGGTCACTTTGAAATTAAGGAATGCTCATGAAATAGGGAGTCCAAGCTTTTAAGTCCATTTTGAGAATACTGGACCTAAAAATCTGAAAACTGGGAGAAATGTTCGTTTAAAGTCGAAGAACTCCCTGAAAATTTTTAAGTTTAGTATTTTAAAAATCGGGCGATTTTGAGAACTTGGACGCTAAATAGAAACGCTGGAAACCAATATTGGCCAATAAGGAAAAATCAGAGTTCTTGATACCATTTATACTCTGGAAATAATGTCCGGCTCATAAAGGCAACATTTAAGGGAACCTTCGGATAAGCTTAGAGATAATTTAACATTTGAATAGCCTAGCATATTCGGTGTTTTTTGTTGTTGTCGAAAAGGGGTTCAATCACCCCTGAGCTTTCATTTTCAAAAATATGGCGGCCAAAATACGAAATAATTTTTTTTGTTCTTTTCACGCTCAAAGTCGCAAACTTCAAACGAAGGGTGCATGGGGACCCTTGGTGATAACTTAACTTCTGAGTAGCTCGAAATGTTCAGCTTTTCGAGCAAATGTTGAAAATGGGCTCGATCTCTCTTGAGTTTTCGAGATTTTATGAATAGAGCAGCCGGTTAAGAAATGGAATTTAAGCGTTTTCTGGAAATTCTTGTCAAGTGAGTTTCACACTTTGGGGCGTGAAGTTGGGACGGGAGTACGAATCAACGCGTTATAAATAACCTATCGAATTCGCCTGTTTGAGCAGTTTTGAACTGGGCTCGATGAACGCTAAACTCCTCCTAATTTTGAGACTGTGGCGGCTAAAAGTTTAAAATACGCCGTGTGAAAAGTGTTAAAAATGCCAAAAACTTTTTTTTCGTTTTTTGGCCGCCATATTTTTGAAAATGAAAGTTCAGGGTCAATTGAACCCGTTTCCTACAGCTGCACGAAACGCTCAATATTTATGTCTATTTAAACGTTAAATTCTCCCGAAGTTTACCCAAACAGTCTTTGATTTGTCTTAAGCTTGTGTCTTGAAATACTTAATAAAAATTAGTTCTAAAATTATTCTTAAGTGGAGATTAGGATCTCTTTGAAAACGAAAACTAGGATTAGCTCAGGTTTTAAACCTAAAGCTAGTCCCTTGACTTTGAAATTACTTGAACACGCTGTATTAAAGCCTTGAAAAAGCAAAAATTAGAACTATTGGTTTCATGCTCAGGAAATACGTTTTGACATCCCTTAGAAAATATGCACGTTTCCCAGGGTACATTCCCCCCCCCCCCACAACTTTACTAGTGATTGTGCATCTTTGCTAGGAAATATCATAACTGCCCATATTCACTGTAACGTAATAAACACTTTTCAGGAAGAGAAAGGACACCTTTTAAATTATCTTCCCCTTGTTTTCCTCACCGAAGTAATTGCTTTCCTTGCTTTTGTTTGATGTTATACCCCAAATATATGAGACTTGGGAAATTTTTCATTCCAATCTCATACTGCAGATCACGGCATGGGCCAATGATTTCCATTTGGAAAAATTAGTAGTGAAACTTTTCTTTCTCTCTTTTATTTATGAGAAGTGAAAGTTGTTGGAGATGCGAGCTGAGTGAGCTGAGTGAGGTAGAGACATAAGGAAAAGATGGAAAGGGATTTTAGGAAGTTGAGGCTGAGGAGGTTCGAACTTTCTTCTTCTTCTACTATTCTGGATGACTAGGACTCAATGATCCGAGCCCTCTTCTTTTAATAAAATCATTTTCCAGTTCAAAGGGAAGGAACTTGGAATAAATGTTGATCAGAGGAAGGGGCTTTATGATTAGAAGACTCAATTGGATTCAAAGGCTTGAGGAGAAGTATCAAATCATGTAAATTAGAATGCGTTTAATTCAGGTATCACCCTCCCTACTCGGATTTGGTTCTCGGGATTTGAACTTCTGTGTTATAACAGCAGAAGAGGAAGGGCAGAAATCGTGAGGATGAGAAATCAGGAAACGAAAGAAATATTTTAATCTAGGAGAAACATCTTTTGAAGTAAAAACTTTATTGAAAAAGGATTTGCATCTCTATTACAATTTTAACTTTGTAAAACCACTCCACCCCCTTCTTCAGAACAAAGAAAATTATTCAGAACGTATCTCTCGGGTTTGGAAAAAGGACCACGACGCAATAACATTAGGGAATTGGCAACATACAACTTTTCAACAAAAATTTGCAAATTAATTCAGTTTTTTAAGTAAGTTTGAATTTTCAAAAATAACTTTCACTAATCGATTTTAAATTGGAAAACTGGCTAAAATTAAGTTTTTGGCCGAGTTTTTTCTTGGGATGTTTGATTTTATGGTGTTTTTATTTTTTGGTCGAATGGCTATAAAACTGAGGGCGCCTGGGGTTGAATATCTGTTGTCGACTTGTACTTGTTCCAGGTTCATCCGGTACTTTTGTAAGTGTACTTTTGTGTTTTTTAAGTGATAGGCTGTAGAAAAAGAAATTCAAAGTTTTTTACTTCCTTTGTTTCTCATCCTTACTTAGTCTGTTTCGAAAATACTTTTTTCCTATTTTTTTAAAATATATTTTTATTTGGACACCCTACACAGCTATGGGAAATCGTGTTTTAGGAAATTAAAACTGCGGGGTTGGATCTGTTTTAGCTGGATGTAAGGAAAGCTTTTACGAGAAAAAAATTGATATTTGAGCAGATGGGAGAAAGTAAGGGAGGTTTACTTTTCTCTTGGCGTTGGACAGCGTTGGATGAATCTATCATTTATTTGAGGAGATGGGAGTATTGGTTGTGGTGCATTGTGGTCTGGGGAGGAAGATTATGTATTTGATGGAAGGTATATAGATAGGAGTTGATATTTTTTGGTTCCGGTTATCTGCGGAAGATTCCAATGACTTGCTTCAATGAGAATGAAATATGATGAAGAAAGTCAATGGATATCCAATAGCTTGCGGTCTGATGGGGTACGGGACTTTCTCCCTCAGATTTTCTGTTCCGCTTGAGTGTGCTTGGTAGATTTTAGTGTAAATAACTCCATGAGGAGGTTTATTACCGTATCATATTAGCTTTCTTAGGATTCAAGATGATTTGTGTCTGGGTATTATTTCAGGCGGAGTGTCCTCGCCATGGAGAATCACAGCTTTGATGATCTAGGACCTGTCAAGCTCGACCTCCTCGCCTACGTTGCCATCGTCTACTGCCTTCTCTACCTAATCATCTTTAAAGGAATTCGAAGCACAGGTAAGCTCCAACCACATTCTACAGCTTCAAGTCCCTTTCTCTAAAATCCCCTTCATCTGGAACCCTCGTGCCAAATTTCCGCTCTTTTCAAAATCTACTCGTATGAAACTCCCCACGTAAAAAATCCTCATACTTAAAAGTATCCCCATGTGTAAGCCACGTGAAAATCTCCTTTAAAAATAATAAAAGGACCCCGGCACAATAGCATTAGGAAAGGTTCATCATACAACTTTAAAAGATTACATGTGTTCTTAACTTACAAGGGAAGTGTACGATATGTCTACCGCCCGCAGATAAGTGGTTATCACATCAAGTTCGGGTTACCAGGCCAAATGATGACTTTTCACGTTTTCACTTTTCTGCAGAAGTCACTTTTCGGGATTTATCGATTTTTGAAGTTTTCGATTTTTCGAAAATTCTAAAGGGGGGAACCTTTGAAACCCCGAATTTCACGGCTAAATCCTTATGAGATTTTAGAATTTTGACAAAAAAGGACTCTTTCACACATGCATAGAACCCCCTTAGACACGCAAACGACCCCCTGAGACACCCATAGGACCCCCTTAGACACCCGTAGAATCGATTGGTGAAAACCGTTTTTCCAAATTCAAAATGGTTTGACCTCAGACGGTCATCTAAGGTCAGTTACTTGACTTCATGGATCTGAACAATCGATACGTCGATCGACAGGACTTGATGTACTGGTTCTAAAAATATACTAGACTTGACATTTTTAATGTAAAACATGGCCGCCATAGGTCATTTAATGTTGAACATAAGGTTTGGCCACCTCTAGCCGTAAACTAGTAAACCCGTAAACTAGTAAAGCTGTTATCCGACCGGCCGTCTTCACTTCTATAATTTCATTACGGATGATCGGATTGACTTGATTTTTGGTATGAGAGTACTTAGGGTTCCTAGTTGTGCAGGCCAAAGTTGCTGGTGCTGGTGCCTTTTGCTGTCACCCGGGTTTTCACACCACAACTTATGTTATAACCCCATGTTATAAGGATAACAGAGTTTGGTGGAGACTGCCTTGCCCCTTTGGTGTTTTCATTTTATTTTATTTCTTCTTAATTTCTATTATTGGCGTGTGCTTGTTAATGTAAGCTCCATCATGGCCTCTATTTCTTTCCAGGGAAAGTTGTTTGGGTGACAGCGACGCTTCCATACGTGGTACTAGCAGTTCTCCTGATCCGAGGTCTAATGCTCGACGGTGCCCTTGAGGGGATTAAATATTACCTCTACCCAAACCTATCAAGACTAAGCGATGTCCAGGTAAGTTCAATCAAATTCTTGGAATGTTAAATCTTCACAGGCGGATTGGAAACACCTAAAATAAACCTGATTTGAGTAAGAAAAAGTGAAGAAAGAGAGAAAGGTAAAGATGAACGGAAATTAGCTTTTCACTGAAAGACAACTCCCCGGGTTCGAGATTTCTTTGTACACTGCTCAACCTTTCTTTTCGGGTTTTCTAGGTTTGGAGTGATGCAGCAAAGCAAATATTCTTTTCCTCAGGCGCAGGATTTGGTGTTCACTTAACATATGCCAGTTACAATAATTTTCACAATAACTGTTTTCGGTAAAATCAAGGAATTCAAAAATATTTTTAAATGTGCCATTCACCTAAAAAACTATTTTTCTTGACTTTATACCAGTGATTGCGTAATTACGTCATTCGTAAATTGCTTCACAAGTATTTTCTCTGGATTTGTAATTTTTACATTTCTCGGGTCAATGGCAAAGACGCAAGAGAGGGACATTTCAGACGTTGTCACAATCGGTGAGACTATTTTAAAAATAAACCAATTTTAAAATTCTAGATCCCGGCTTCTTGAATTTTTTCAAGGTCCTGGACTTGTATTTGAAGTCTATCCAGAAGCAATAGGGAGTTTACCATGGGCTAATTTCTGGTCAACCCTCTTCTTCCTAATGTTAATTATGCTAGGAATCGATTCAGCGGTGAGTTGAGCCTAATATCTTTACCAATCCCCCGCCCCAGCAATTTTTTAATTGTGAGTGGAAAACAGATGGGCGGACTTGAGTGCGTCATCACTGGAATCACAGATGAATTCAAATCTTTTTTTCGTCGGAATAAGAAATACCGAAAGGAGTGGTTCAAAGTGGGGGTGGTGGCAAGTTCCTTCCTCATCAGCATAATCAACATCACCAAGGTAAAATCCATAAAAGCCTATTCTCTGCCCCACTATTGACTTTGGCCTTTCATCCCTTAGGGTGGAATGTACACTTACACCTTCCTTGACTCCTACGCTGCCGGGATCTCTCTCTTGCTCGCTGTTCTCTTTGAAGTACTGGCAGTATCATGGGTCTACGGTAAAATTCTTTCATTTCTCCATCTATTTATTCTCCCTAAATCCTCCAATCCAAAAACAGGGCTGGAACAACTTTGTAAAGATGCTGGGGCTATGCTAGGCTCTCCACCTGGAATTTTTTGGAGAATCGCCTGGAAGTTTATTAGTCCGATTCTAATTGCTGTAAGATTTAATTAAGGAAATTGGATTAGTTGAGCAGAATGTTTGGTTGTTAATTTGAAATTACCTACAGAGTATTATTCTCCTGGATTTGTGCTACCCAGTTCCACTCAAATATGATGACTACACCTTCCCTGATTGGGGTCAAATGTTTGGCACCATTTTCACCTTCATTCCAATCATCTTTCTCCCGATCCTGGCAGTCGTCGAAATATTTAAATACCCAGGCACCTTCAAAACGGTAATGTTTTTTTTTTTTACAAATTAAGACCGAAAGTCCGCCTTTCCAGTTCAAAATTCCGAATTGGAAATTTTAGAAAACTGAAATTAGGTTCTCAGCCAGAAAGCATGGATTTAAGAAAAAACGCATAAGTTAGCCTGGAGCTCAAAGACAGCTTGTTTCGAGAAAAATCAGATTTCGATAGAAAAAATGAAAAGCAGTTTTGTGATTGATGTTGATAAAAAATGATAAGATATTCTGGGCATTTATTTTGGGTATGGGTGGCCAAAACAAATTTCAATATATTTTAAATTCTTGCGTAAAATATTATAGTATTAATCAATATTTAAAAATCTTGGAATTTAGCACAACTTTTAAACGTTTTTGAATTTTTTCAAAATTGCAAAAATACTGAACATGTTCTCCAAAAATGGTCAACATGGTCAAAAACGGTCAGAATTTTTTGATTTTTTTAATACTTCAAATTTTTTTAAGTTCTAGTGTTCTGACATTTTAATACTTTTTCATTGCGAGTTTTACAACTCCTATTGCTAGCACCGGTACGTTAAGCAAGTATAATAAAAACTGAAATCCAGGCCAAACCCAAAAACTGAAATTCGATTTTTAAAAAGTAGAATAGAATTTCGAAAAAACTAAACGAAAGTGTTACTTTATTTTTTTGCTGGGGTATTTTAGGGTTGAATTTAAAAGCAAAAGTTAACTTTGGTCTTCACTACTGATTTCTTTTTTTTTCTCCTTTCTCCGTTTAGAAAGTGGCTTACTCAATTACACCACTCAACGAACATGATGTAATTAAAAATGAGGGTTATGTGAAGCGATTCAACTGGCCACATTGGCTTTACATTTGGTAAAAGAAATCTCCGGGATCATAGAATACAGAGGTAAAGTTTTGTTTTTCTGTGCTGGATAAATAGTATTTTGTAATTTCTCATCGAATTTTTTATTTCTACGGCTTAGAGAATCCAGAATAGCAGAATGCGAAAGACTGGAAGCTGGCTTCTCTATCTCACTCATTCGCATCAAAAGAGTACAAAATAGATTGTAGACGATTTAGCCAAAAGGCTGATCTATTTTAGATTAGATTAGTTAAGCCTAACATCAGAAATTAGCCTCTGGAATTGAGTAGTGCTAGCAGTAAGTACCTGGATGCTGATTCCAGCAGACGGCAGATGGAACAAAAAATCCAAACCTTCATCTACCCCTCACTCCTTCCTAAAGAAGATTTGACAGTATTACTAGAAAACTATAAAAAATGGTGCCAAAATAATTGAGAAGCTTAACCAGCAATATTCAATTTTTTAAAGGTAGAATAGAATTTCGAGAAAACTGAACGAAAGTGTTACTTTATTTTCTGCTGGGGTATTTTAGGGTTGAATTTAAAAGCAAAAGTTAACTTTGGTCTTCACTATCTCACTCCTTCCTAAAGAAGATTTGACAGTATTACTAGAAAACTATAAAAAATGGTGCCAAAATAATTGAGAAGCTTAACCAGCAATAATAGTTGTTCCAGGAGGAATTGGACATGGAGAATTCAATTGCCTTCGAAGGTTTTAATTGAATTAAGCCATAATGAGGCTAGAGTTTAATGAAGTCTAATGTTCTTTTTCACTTCCATCCTCCACTCTCCTTTTTCAAGTTTATAGAAACTGAAACCAGATTAGTGAACAATGCTAATGGGGATTTATGTCCAACTTCAATATCCCAGCAGCCCTTCCGTCAAGTGGTTTTATTTTCATATTTATTTTCTAGAATCATTGCAGCTTGTACTTAAAGTATGTCTAAGAATTAAGTTCACAATCTTGAGGCGGCGAGTAAAAATATACCCTTAGAGTTGATTTAAGTTTTGAAAAGGCTAAATGTAGAATTTTTCTATGAAAGCTTTTTCGTGTAGATGTCGAAAGTGTGTTCAATCACATCACCGTGGAACTCTTGTTTTTAAAAATATGGCAGCCGAAAACCGAAAAACTTTTTTTCTGGTTTTTTCACGTTCGAAATTGCTAAATTCAAACGAAGAGTTCGGGGAGACCACTGAAGATAATCCAACTTCTGAAAATCTCTAAATGTTCAGCTTTTCGAGTAGATGTTGAAAATGGGCTAGCAAGATATGAAAGGCGGGAATCATAATCTGCAGTTAGAATTGACTTGATCTGCAGAAGAGCTTAGGATAGTCAGAGACTAACGGGTGATTACTTGAAAGGCGCGACAACCGTAAATCGCGGTTTAGTGATAACAGCTATTTGCTACGTCAATTTCAAACACAATGCTATTAATGCCAATGCATTATATTTCTAATGCTAATAAGAAGTAATGATAAATGAAACGCACAATTTGTTCGGTTGGAAAGATTCTTGAATTTTTCAGTTCGAACAACTTTGTAGTATGCAGCTATCACATGGGTATACTGAACAGCCCACAAACAATGTTAGCAAACACTGTTTGCAGTTTGGGTGCGGCAAGCGCATCCGGCACCGGTGCGCCAAAAACGGCGTGCTCGCACCAGCACCGGAGTGGTTTTCCAAACAAAAAATCGCACCCGCACCGGTGCGATTCAGAATAGAATTTGGGAGATCTATAGAGCAAAAACTTTGATTATTGGTGATGAATTAAAGAGTTCAGTAGTTCTTCACAATCTTGAGAAATTATTTTAGAAAAGCGACTCGCTGTCTCTATGAGGGATGAGAGGAAAGTAGAGAGTAAAGAATGTCCGGTTACTAAGGTTACACTTTTATTAAACCGAATTACTCCGACAGGAATGAGCTTCACGGGATGAGATTTTTACGTAGTTGTTACCAAAATCCTATAGATTATTTGAAAAAAAATTCATGTAGACTGACTAGCTTAGTAAAACATAGCGGCCAGAAAGGTCAAGGAGGTCAAATATCTAAAGCTCCAGCTTGAAAAAAATGATAGCGAAGCTTTAGAATTTTTTTCAGTTTTCTGCATTTTCATTGCATGAACACTAGCTTCTTTAACCGGCTGATAGACTTTTTAGCTGGAGAGATCGGTCAGGGCATGTCGCAAACCTATTTTATTCTATTTATGGGGAAAGTCATAGGAAATAATTTTATTTCCTTTCTCTTTAACCCTCAAACCCAGAATCTTCCCAACGTTCCAATGACCAGAGGCATTAAGCAGTTTTTGTCAGCATGCAAAACAACCTTTTCGATCACTTTTAGTAAAGGGTGAACGAGGTTCCCTCACCATATGGAGGAATACTTCCGAGGGCGTGGGGAAAGAGAGAAGAAAACAAATTATTGACCCTTACCACTTTCTCCCTGTAGAACAAAAGGGTTTGCGCCGTTCACCGATCCATATCTCCGCTAAAAAGTCTATCAGCCGGTTAAAGAAGCTAAGGTGTTCATGAAATGAAAATGCAAAAAACTGAAAAAAATTCTAAAGCTTCGCTGTCATTTTTTTCAAGATGGAGTTTTAGATATTTGTCCTTCTTGACCTTTCTGGCTGCCATTTTTTACGAAGCAAGCCAATCTACGTGAAATTTTTTTAAAAATAATTTATAGGATATTGGTAACAACAACTATACGTAAAAATCTCATTCCGTGAAACTCATTCCTGTCGGAGTAATTCGTTTTAAAAAAAGTGCAACCTTAACCGGACATTCTTTATGCCGATACAAGTAAGTGGGGAATAGCTCAGTAGTAGAGCAACTAGCCCGGTAAGCTAGGGGATGTGGGTTCGATTCCCACTCCCAGTGCCCACTTTTAGATAGTAGCAGCGATTTGATAATCAAGGTTTCCAGTAAATCACCCTAGTATTAGTGCACCTCGTTTTTTTTCTTTAATTAAGGGCGATAAAATTTAGAAAAAAGGGGTTTAGATAGAGCGGGCTAAGTACTGAAGCATGGCATTTTTTTCATGAGAAGGATGAAAATTTACGACACCTGCACCGGACCGGATTTCTAACAAGAAAACTGGTCCTTATTACCCGATTCGACGGTATCACAAAGTTCAAAAAAAGAATAGCAGCCCTCAGCAAAGCAGTTGGACAGCAAATTGCTTTTTTAATCCGACGATTCAGAACTCTGGAATTTTTGATTAATTTATTCAAACGTGCTAGAAATCAAACATGATGAGTGCTGCGGAGACGTGGAGAAAAAGCCAGCTGACTCATATGACAATGAGCAAAATGAAGTTGACATGACACATAACATGATTGGATGAAGCAGTAGAGAATGGTCTATTCATTCAGTTAACCCAATTCTACAACTTGATTTCGTATTCACAACTCTGGGACGTAGCGTAGGAGCGAGCACTGTTCATTCTTCACTCGAACGTTTGCTTCCCACAAAAACAGTGCTTGTTAGCCTTTTGGCCCTTAGCCAAGAGAAAAAAAAAATTTCACTACATAATCCAACTCATAGGTGAGATTCCCGTCCCAGAAACGAAACCCTTTTCGATGAACCCGCGGAGGACTGGTGAAATCGGTCCATCGGTCGGTTTTTGGTCGTACCTTTAAACGGACACCGTACTGTTTCCGTCCGTACGCTGGGGTCCGCTTTTGGTTTTTACGCAACAAGTAGGCTAACTTGAAACCACATGGCATCTCAGCCACCTGCTGCAAGTTCTTCCTGAAAACATTTTTGGGGCACTGTCTTTTGGGGTTCAAAAACTGCTTCAGTTTGTTGGGCAAGACTTCCGCCGGTTAAAACGTGTTCTTAAAAACAAGGCCCTTTTCCTAACGATTCTGTTTAGTTAGCACCCGATTTGAAAATGAGATAGATGCTTAGTATACCGATTATTTCGAAATAAACCGGAGGCACGTGGAGTAATATGACGGGGAAATCGACACACTACCGTAAATTGGGGTTGTTCCGGACGCTTTTCGGGTTTGCTACTAAAAAAGCCTACGGAAGCATAAAAATTTTTGGCTTCTAAACGCCAAGCTGTTAAAACGCAGCGTTCTCCACTGAACTTCCTATTCTGTACAGCCTAATCGCAAAAAATAAAAAATGGTGGTTCCGGAATACAGCCTTTGCGGGGTTATTCCGGGGACTTTCATCTATAGAGCTAAAAAAAGTTTTTGGAATAGACTTTTTACCTACTCCTGGCTGATTTAAAAATCACCCGCCAACAGTCTAAACTTCGGGTGAAGATCTCGGCTTAAATTATCGCTCATTTTCACATATCGTTGCTTAAGATGCACAATGGATGCACAATTTTCAATAGAGACCACTCTCAATTAGATGCTCCCACACACCAGATGACAGCACTCCTTACGGAGTACACATGTGCCAACGAGCCAAAATTCAGAACAGGCGTTCTCCCCCGTAAATTCCACCAGCTTTTTGTTTACACAGTCAGCTGGAGAGAACAACGAGGAAGAAGAGGGAGGAAACGCCTATCTTTGCTACGTGTTTTTTCTGACCGCCTACCCTTTTCCGTTGCTTTCGTTTCCCACCGATTCTGATAGCGTCGGTCGCATTCTCACCTGATTTGCTGAGACTATAGACAATAGAAAAAGTTGCATTCTCTTCTCATTGGCCACCATCACCCGTAGGGGATCGCGGCCAGTTGGCACGTGTGTACTCCGAAAGGAGTGCTGCCATCTGGTATGTGAGATGCTCCACTCTTATTAAAGCCCCTCTCGACTCTTCGTGAAAAACCCACAAGCTTTTGTTCGGAAATAGGAAGCCTCGCTTGAGGTTTCCTCTAGAATTTGCTTCATTACAGTCGGCACCTTAAGTATTCGGACTGGACATTTTGGATTCAAACTAGCATAATCTCGAAGACCTCTCATTCTAGAATAAAGGGCATTTGAGAAGTAAGGGAATAAAACTAAGATAACTGGATTTTGCATGTAATTCCGCTGGCGACATTCTTTCCTGCCTCCAAGCATCTCTTTCAAACAGCATTATTCAGCTGCAGTAGATGTAAATGCAGTCTCCTCAGCGGAAACTGTAAACTTAAACCTGTCCTAAATTTGACTCCCCATACATTTACGTGTTATCTGTCACTGAATAATACTGAAATTTTGCAGAGATGCTTGGAGACAGAAAAAAATGTCGCCACCCGAATTTCATACAAATCTAGTTCCCTTAGTTTTATTCCTTTATTTCTCAAATGGCCTTAGTTTTATTCTAGAATGAGAGGTCTTCATGATTACGCTGGTTCGAATCCAACATGGTTTCCTGTCCGAATACTTAAGGCCCCAGCTGTAATGAAGCAAATTCTACAGGACGAGCGAGAGGTCCCTATTATGTAGCACAAATATTAAATCCAAATATAAAAAGGTTCCCCATTGAAGAGATTAATTTTATTGTACAGGACAGGATGACGACGAAAAGGACGATTTTGGTTGCCCTTTTTCTCTACTCTGAATTTGCACATGGTGGAATCGTGGTTCACGAACAACGTAATGAATGAATTTTAACACCATTTTACCTTTCAAAATAAATTGAAAATCACTCTTTATTTCTTTGTTTTTCGACTTCCAGGAGAGGTAACCTTCTGCAAACAATATCAAGGGAGCTTCTCTACGCAAACTTGTGATTTATCTTGCGGTGGCTACTGCAGGGACGAAGGGGGGACAAAAGAATCCTGTAAGGTGGGCAGAGGGCTCTCGGCTAATTGCTGTTGTAAAAAGTACCGGGACTTAGTACGGTCCGACGAGATTTGTAAGCAAAGGTGTGAAGAGAGTAACTTCAGAGTTGACTACTCGCTAAAACGCTGCACCTGCACTTGCTCAGACAGCCTATGCAACAGCCTTTGCCAGAAAAAGTTGCAGCTAAGCAAATGTAAGCCAAATGCCAAGCAGAAGATAGGGGAGGATGCTTGTGTGCCTTGCAACTGCAGCAACGAGGATTGTCGATCACACTACGAGAGCAAGTACACCACCGCGGCCTGCAACTCGACGAATGCATGTGTGGTCACCTGCAATGCAACGGAAAGTACGATTCCGCCTGGTGTCGAGCTACGGAAGAACCAGAAATGCCCTGGAGAGTGTGACGAAGCCAAATGCACCAAATATTGCAAGAACGCAATGAACAGACCCTATGGAATCTGCACAGGAGAAGTAACATGTACTTGCCAGTACACTAACTTAACTGTTGGCGGTTGCAGAGAGTATTGTAAGGAACGGACAAAAGTAGCAGCAGTAGCTACCCCTGACAAGGATGGAGGCTACTGCGCCTGTGACTTTGGGAAAACGGAATATTGCGACTGTGGCAAAAGCGAAGAGTGTAGCAAACTCGATGGTTGCCCTTGCTCAACTCGAGCTGACGTGGTAAAAGCTCCTCAAACAAAAGGTGATTAGTAAAAAATGCTCTATAAGACCTAGCAAGCGAATTAGAAGGTCCATGAGAGGTCGGTGGTGGAGACGAATTTCTTGGGGAAGCAACCAGAAAACTAGCTGGGGGATTTAAATCTTTTTCGGGGCAAGATTTTTTGCTGCTGTGCGAGGTTTTTCGTTGCTTTGAGAAGAAACAAAGTCATTAGTCTTTGATTTTTCTTCGCCCATTTCTCATATACAGTGCCCGCCAACGAAAACGATACAAAGCAGAAATCAAAATTATGTTTGTTTTTAAACAAGTTTAAGTTTAAGGAAGAAAGAAACAACAATCACCGGTTTTGTTTGTAGGAACGTCATCTTTTACTCTAAAGGTAAGCCTAACTGAATCACTGACCGTATTTCTTTACTATCCTACGGAGGAGAATTAGTATTTCCCGTCCTATAAGCCGCACTCACGTATAAGCTGCAAAAAATGTTTTAAGAAGAGAAATTAGCGTCCTAATGCCGTTTTCTTATTGGAGGAATTTTTTCCTCTTTCTCTCCTTAGCGAGAAATGAAAAAAAACTGTCTGCTATCAAAAATCTTTCCCGGTGGTCACCTCTCCGCAAAAATCAGTGACGCCTCAATAAGAAAGAGCTGTTTGCTTCTTTGGTGTTATGTTATAGTCAAATCCGCATTTTGATTTCAATCATCCGAGAGGAATCATGTGTTTCTCCATTAGGCTGATAACTAAAAGCTTTGAAAAGAAAATGGCGCCGGTAGAAAAGCAGCGTAGGAAATCCTACGAAAACCAGGAGAAAATTAAGGTAACTATTTTCCGAATCCGAGATTGAATCCGAGCGTGAAGAAGCACAAATGGACATGGAAATCGATGACAGTGATGATGACATGGTTGGGGACGTTTTTGATGGGTTTGATGACCTTACTCTTGAAGATGATTAGAAAATTATTTGCTGTAACTTACTTTGCTTAAATAAACTTTTCACCTCATCATATAAGCCGCACTCGCGTATAAGCCGCAGTCTTGAATTTGAAGGAAAAATTAACACATAAACCGCGGCTAATAGGACGGAAAATACGTAGCTTAATCTTCTCCGTAGGCGTACTGATCCTCCCTGTAAGTTGCGTAATAAAAATTAATTAATTGATAGTTAAGCAAACAAGAGGCCACCGACGACAATTGTTTTCGGCGCGCAACTCTGCCAACTCGTTGATGACGTTGACTTTCCCCGTTGCTTCTTAGATGGGGCACATGGTATGAAACCCGCCCTCCGCAACCCATTTAAATGTTCAGCGTCTCTCCCATGCATTTTCAAAGCTTAACCCCGTTCTCTGCCGCTCCCTTGCCCTCGGCTAATAGGACGGAAAATACGTAGCTTAATCTTCTCCGTAGGCGTACTGATCCTCCCTGTAAGTTGCGTAATAAAAATTAATTAATTGATAGTTAGTAAGCAAACAAGAGGCCACCGACGACATATGTTTTCGGCGCGCAACTCTGCTCAACTCTCTGATGACGTTGACTTTCCCCGTTGCTTCTTAGATGGGACACATGGTATGAAACCCGCCCTCCGCAACCCATTTAAATGTTCAGCGTCTCTCCCATGCATTTTCAAAGCTTAACCCCGTTCTCTGCCGCTCCCTTGCCCCTTTATTTGACCCAGAAAGGCTTCAAAGGCTGGCTCCTGCGGAATCCCCAAAGCAAAACAATCTGAACCGTTTGAAAACATTTAAAAAAGTGATGAGTTTCCGCCACCGGACCCACTGTCGTCTTTCTATGTTTCATGAGTTCACGATTACTAGATGCTTTTTGCAGTGTAATGAGCATTGCATTGTTGCGTTCTATTTTTTTCTAATTTATAGTTGGACTGTGCTCTGGAAAGTATTGTTGGGTGGAGGTAGAAAGCTCTGAGAGGGATCTCTCCAAGGCCTACACCGTTTCCAAGAAACTGAAAGTAGCAGGCAGCAAAGGAGTGATTTGCCGTGGTGGCATCTTTAACAACAGGAGGATAGATATTTTGGGTGTCCTCGTGCCTGATCCGGATGTTTTCGAGTTATCAAGCTGCTTGCTGGCTTACCTGGACAATGAAAAAAATCCAGTACTCAGTGAAGCATTCATAAGTCTGCTCCAGGTAGAGAGCATCAGTGACTTTGGATTTGTAAAGATGAAGAAGGGTGGAACCATTCCTAAACTTGCCTTTGGTGTTGCTGGTTATTACCTGGGTAGGGCATTCGGAGGAAGCGTCATCGGTAGTGTTAACATGGAAGGAGTAATGGTCGGGGGGAACGTAACGGCGTACGATATAGAGGAGATGAAGGACATTTGGAGTGAACCCATTTACCCGACGGAATTCGAAGTATTTGTATGTTCCAGTCCCACTGCTAAAACTGGAAATAAAACCGGGTGACATTGATAGAAGCAACTGTAGTATTAAATTAAGCCAATTAAATTAAGGCTAAATCAGACTCAAGTCTTTGTCTTGTTTTGCACGCACGGAGATGTATTTATTAATAGCGCGAGCTATTCATGCGAATGCAATGTTAGTCCAGACGTCTGTCCGGACTTTATCTCAGCAACGAATGATCGGATTGACTTGATTTTTGGTATGAGAGTTCTCTAGGGACCCTAGTTGTTCCCTATTAACTTTCATAGCGATCGGTGAAGTTTTGCGGATTTTCGAATTTTGGTCAAATGTGTTATGCATAAGTGCATATAGTGTACATGTGTCCATGTGCATATGTACACCCCCATATACACCCCGTATGACCCCATATACACCCCGTATGACCCCATACACACCCCTTATGACCCTATATACACCCCTTATGACCACATATACACCCCGTATGACCCCATATACACCCCCTATGACCCCGTATGCACCCGGTATACCCCCATATATATCACGTATACCCCGCTCTCTCGCGCTATTCCATACATCCGTCTTGAACGGTTTATTTATTTTTATACAGAATCTTCCAAATTAAACGCTACACATATATCTGGGCAAATTTTTTCAAAGGGTAGTTGAAGCCACTTACAGCAAGTTAGTGAGTCAAATAACCTCACTAAAGTAACTATCAGAAGTTAAACTGTTTTTCTGCAATTTGGAGTTCACCTGATATTCGCAGAAATATTAGTATTAAATCGCTGAAAAAATTTGCCCAGATATATGTGTAGCGGTTAATTTGGAAGACCCTGTATTAACGATCTTCCAAATCGAGAGTTTATCTGTCCGCCCTTAT
>JABASM010000957.1:0-17373 GCA_019776545.1 Brachystomella parvula | reverse complement strand
GAGATCCACCGACGAAACAAGCTATCTTGGATACTGCTAAAAAATTCAATGCCACGGGATCTGTGGAAAACAGAAAAGGAGAAAATCGAAAGCTTTACACAAGGAATCCAGCAGCAGTGCGGAGGGACGCAAACATTGTTCGTCACATTCAGCAAAATCCTAAAACTTCTGTCAGAGGTGCTGCTGTAGTTTTCAACAGTCCTAAGTCTTCGGTTCTCGGTAAAAGTTTGTCCAGTGTGCTTATTCCGGTCATAACTAACTTGTTTACTGGGTACCAATTAAAATCTGACCTGAGTAACAACCTTGGTTTCCCTTCTCTAATGACAATTTGCCCATACCAGGGTTGTGAGGGTGTTTTTGTTGAATTGAGTGAAAGGCGAAGAAAAGCGGTGAAGAAATTGTTCGGACACGCTGTATCTAATCTGCTGGAATATGAATTAGAAAGAGAAGGCTAAAGGCGGCAGGAAAAAATTGGACTGTTTTTAATGCAAACTACTCGTGATTCTTAGCAGCGCGATATCTAAACCTGACTACAACGTTTAGTAGTTCAAAAATGTAAACTTTCTGGTAACTAGAAGTTGAAAAACTTCTACTGCAAAACTTCTACAAAATGTTTTACATGCAAAATTGATCAACATTTTCAAATGCTTCTCCATGGCGTTTACACCAGCATAGATTTCTGAACCAATCAGCCCTGAAATCCCTCCCCTCCAGAATCAGATTAATCAGGTTCTTGTGGACCCATTTTCCGCATTTTAATTAAAACAAACATTATGGGAAAGTTCAAATTAATCAACGTAAATGCCTTTCCATCCATTTCCCTCCTGAGCAATAGGATTTTCTGGTATATAAACTGGAGATATGAAATCAATCAGCCCTAATCCTCAGGAGATGGGCCTATATAAGTACCGCTCTCGCTCCAGGAGCATTTTCACTCCATTCCCAGCTTCAGTTGATGGGAATTGAGAAGTGAAAGTGGAAGGAAAGCTGAAATTAATACCTCTCCTGCCCCTAGATATGGATTTATGCATGATAGCTATACTAAATCCATCCACCTTATCTTCCCAGCTCATCATTCTCTTCAAGTTTTAAGCTGTTTCCAGGTACTTTACTACCATCTTTAAAATGCGGAGTCGGACATGGATACAGATGTGCTTCCATGATCCAAAATTCTAATTTCCTCTTTCTACTCAAAATAAACATAATGTCAACGCGTAAACCGAAAATCGCCCATTTACAGCAGGAAAACCATTTACCAAAGATTCCCCATCACCTACCCTAATCCCTCCAACCCTATCCTCAGCAGAGGTAGCTAACAAATATGGGAGGCAACGCCTAACATAATGAAACGTTCATCACGACGGCAAGCGAGATTTGGGAAAGCCGAGCGAGTGAATGTAAATCACAGGGATCGCTTTGTACTCACTTTCTTTCTTCTTCTGCCGTTTGAAAATTATGAAATGAGAAAGCTTAAATTCCATCCACTCACTTCAGTTCTGCTATCTGGAAACGCTCACAGTGCATTAACTTCTACAGATGTCAATTCAACTCCATTTTCAACACTGAAAAATAAAAAAGGTTTCACCTTTTCAACATGAGCGACTAAAGCCAGACAGGAGTTAAAAGTTAAAACAACAATCAAAAACAAAAATGAAAAGAAAGTTTTATGATTTTGAAAATCCATGTAAGATGTAAATCCAGAGGGACAAAAGTAATTATAAAAGTACTTCACTGCTCATTCGAATCGGGTGTAAAGAGGACAACATTCTTTACTCGTTGATTGATAATACCCCACTACCCCTCAAAAATTAAAATTCACAGTACGCATATACCATTAGGCAAGTGATTTTTTTCTCACTTGGCTCATTCTGACTTCCTACAACTAGAACTAGTCTCCATCATAATTTTAGTACATTACTCCATGGTTTTTCGTAATGAGATTCTGGAAATGATTCCAGAACCCCATACCATAAGCTTCATATATGCCATCAATCTGTCTCTCACTCTCATTCCATAATTTGAAAATTGAAAGAGATGTTTTTAAAAATGTATGAAATTTGAGTTCCGGGCAAAAACAAAATAGAGAGAAATTTCCTTAAAAGACTTAAATGAAATCCGTGTATTAGATAAATTATTCGCACGCTACTACCCACACCCCTTCTCGCTAATTCTTATTCCCTTCAAAGGGAGCAGGCATCGCTCTACGGATGTCGACAAGACACCAAGTGTATGAAATGCTCTTCCATAAAATTTTATTTTCTTATCCTTCACTTTTCCTATGGAAGAAAGCAAAGTTGTGGAAATAGGGTAGTCTGACTGCTGCTGCTGTTAGACGTGCTTTGGCTGTTGCGGAAAGCATTTTTTAGCACTCGCTCCTCCACCAATATACTACTGATATCTCTTCCTTCACAGGAACAGGCAGGAGGCATTTGGATGAGATTTTGGTAAATGGAGCTTGAATCGACATTTGTTTTCCACATCAGAAATGTTGGAATTCAAATACTGTTGAATTACATTCTAAAGAGAAAGTTCTCGGCATCTGAATCTGAGAGTAAGTAGAGCAGCCAGAAAAAGGCTCAGTATGACACCAAAAAACATTTCCACAAAATGTGATCCTGCCAAATGCTATGGAATGATAAGGCACGCAGAGCAAGGGCGAGGGAGAAATGGAAAGAGAGAGTGGATATAAATCCTTCTGTATTTCATTTCGATTAGCTCATTTCTCACTTTCTCTTCGACAGCCTCAACTGGATTCCAATGGGGAAAACTGAATGAGAGATGATAAATTCTGATGTAATTTTAATCCTATTCATTCTTCCAACCATTTCAAATTCTCTTAAGAATAATATTTTTAAGTTCTCCCTCTACTTCATATTCCTCATTCGGTTCGTTTTGAGTAAAAAACTTTAAGGCACGTCCCTTTCAACTTCCTAAGAATTCAAGAAAAACTTTTTCTCCAAAATAAATTCAGAAAAAGAAACCAGAGATGAGAAAAGCAGAGAGTTGCGGGGGAGTTAAAGCATCTTTTGGTAGGGAGAGAAGTAGAAGAAAAGTAGAATTCTCATCATGAAAGAAAAAGAAATTAGAATCATATCATCATCTCCAAAGATGACAAGACAGTTATCATTAGTATGTGAGCTGGAGAAAGTAGTGGGGAGTAAACGGCAGGAGAGAGAAAGATGTGAACTGCATAAAATTTAGTTTCAAACTTCTCATTTCCGCTCCTTTCCCCTTCTCATCACTATGATTCATTTCTTGGGCTTTCTTCCTCTAAAAATTAGAAAATTAAGCATAGGTAGTAAGCAAACGAAGAAAAAATCTAGGAGCTCTAGTTTTAATGAGCAAAGAAAAAACTTTCCTCAAAATGTGAAAATTTCTCTTTTCAAATAAAACTTTCATGTCTCACATTCGGGAGCAGAAAAAAATGTGATAAAATGCACCACTATCGGAAAGCAAGAAAAAACATGGCTGCTGCTTCCATTTTTCAATTAAGAATTTTAAGCTCTTGAAACTTTCATTGTGAATCTTGATCAATATAACTCTCTCATTCAGAGAATTTTTATTTGCTAGCACTACGCATTCGATTCAGTCCAGACTGAATTTGCAATTTCTGCATATTTCTCTCCAGGCAGTTCATTTCCAGCAAATTTCGGTCTAACGAGCAATTAGCCAGAAAAAAAGCATGTCTTTTACAACGAAAATCTGAATTAATGAATAAAATCTGCTCATACATATGGAAATTCTCAAGTTTCCAGGGTTCCAGGTGAGAAAGAATCCCGTCTTCGTGTCATTAATAATGCAATTCCACTTAGAGCCCTAATTGGATAACATGTCTTAAATTACTGTTAACAGCAGGTGTTGCATTCACTAAAAAATAGAAGATAGCCTTGAAGGGGCTTTTGAACTGAGAAGTGTACTCATATTATTCAATTGCTAAATTCCTAAGTGAGTCCAGGGCAGAGTCCTAAACAAACTACCATTTTCATTCCTCCTATAAATTCATGAAATCCACGTCACTACCACTAGTTCAGTTTCATCTTACCGATGATTCTCTTCAGCATCCTAATGAATAAGAGTAAGATGAACTTTCTAGTGGTAATTTCCCTATTCCCCATTTTAACTCAATTTGGAACTGGACACGGTCAAGACATTATACCCGGAAACGGTGGGAAGCCAGCTAGGGTCACCTGCTATTTCAGCAACTGGGCCACCTACCGCCCTGGCCTAGGGAAATACACCGTAGACGACATACCCTATGAGAAATGTACTCATGTCATTTACTCATTTGTCGGGGTGTCTAATGTGACATGGGAAATCCTTGTACTGGATCCTGAGGTATAATTACACCTAAAAAATTATTAAAAATTCTCAAAATCAGTATTAATCTAAATTAATGGATTTACATTCATTTTAGCTAGACGTAGATTTAGGAAACTTCAAAAAATTCACATCTCTTCGAACCAAGAACCCAAACCTGAAGCTTTCACTCGCCGTAGGAGGGTGGGCAGAAGGTGGGAGAAAATACTCACAATTAGTTTCAGTCCCTCAACGCCGGAAAACATTCATCAGCAGTGTTGTTGGTAATTACTACCTTACACATTCCCCCGTTATTATCAACCCATACTTTCCCAATTCATTTCCCGTTATTTAAAAAAAAATACTGAATAGAATAACTTAAAATTTCTCCTAGACTACCTCACCACCTACGAATTTGATGGATTTGATCTCGACTGGGTAGGTTTTCATGAATCTTAATTATGTCAGCAATTAAAAAATCAATGCGTCAGGAGGGAGTCTATAAATAGTAATTACCACTTTCCATATTGCTACAGGAATACCCTGGTGCTGCGGATCGTGGGGGTGCCTATAAGGACAAAGACAACTTTCTCTCGTTCGTACGTGAGCTACGAGCAGCCTTTGACGAAAAGAACAAGGAATGGGAAATTACAATGGCTGTCCCAATTGCTAGATTTCGCTTACAAGAAGGATACTATGTGCCTGAGCTTTGCAAGTAATTAAAATCCCTCATTCTCACGCGTGCTTTCCTAGTTAGGATTTTAGCTGCCATTTTTATAAAGAATCATTTCATCGTAGCTCGCTCAGAACGAAGCTAAAACCTAGCCTTCTGAGCGCGGATCGTAGTATCGCTAAATATGCATGACTAATTCCTGGCTCTATTTCTATAGTATCATGTCCAGCGTTCACTTGATGGCCTACGACCTGCGAGGAAAGTGGACAGGGTTCGCTGATACTCACACCCCTCTATACCGTCGACCCCATGACCAGTACGCCTATGAGAAACTAAACGTGAACGACGGGGCTCAACTGTGGGTGGACATGGGATGTCCAAAGGACAAGCTGGTCATAGGTACTGCCTTTTATGGGCAGACGTATGAGCTCTCTGACCCTCAGATGAATAAACCCGGGGCATACATACGGAAATGGGAGCATGGTGGTGGGGGTGATCCAGGTGAATATACAGATGCTCGAGGGTTCATGAGTTACTATGAGGTAAGAAAGTGTGGCAGAATATAATACGGATCCAAGTCTTATAATAACAGAAACTTTCTCCTGAATCTCAAGAGCACTTTCTCTATTCACTAAGAGTTTGAGAGCAAACATGGAGCCAGTACGTTATACCCACTTAATTAAAACTTAAAAAGCTCCTTCTCAGAAAACCCAATTTATAAACACCACACGAGTGCCAAGAGAGAAATAATTTTGGAGCTGGCCATGGGCACAAAGTTTTCCTTTCACCATTCCCACTCCTTAAGATTACTTTCACCACTCTATTCATTCTCATTGGCGACCTCACTTTCATTACTCCTCTATTCCTCCGCTACTAATTAACATAATTAACATATAACAGATTTGCCTCCGACTCAAAAGTGGAAACTGGACCCAGAAATATGATGAGTATGGGAAAGTACCCTACACTTTCTATGGGAAGAATTGGATTGGATATGAAGATGCAGCTTCCCTTAAAATCAAGGTAGACTGGATCAAGGAGAAGGGCTATGCAGGGGCCATGAACTGGGCTATTGATATGGATGACTTCCAGGGACTGTGCGGACAGAAGGACGTTCTCATTGACGTGCTTTATAATGGTACATAGGAAACAAAGAAAGATTTTTAAAAATGTAGATTTCAAAAAAGTTTTTAAAAATGTGTTCTTCCTGCACCCATATTTTAGGCCTCAGGAATTACGTTGTGCCTAAGACCGAAGCGGTGACCCCTGATGGCAGCAGCACGGTAACTGAGTCGATTACATCGTCTCCATCATCCCCTGCTACCACATTGACCACCACTGCCACTTCAGGAATCGACGAGAGTCCGGCAGAATCTGCTGATTCAAACTGTCGGAATCAAAATTACTTCGCTCATCAAGACTGCACGAAGGTAAACGAATAGGAATTAGAGTGACACTAATTCAATTGGCTGACAATTAAATTCCCCTATTTCATTTTCAGTACTATTGGTGTGTTCATGGAAAACCCGTGGAAATGAAATGTCAACCTGGCCTTGAGTTCAATCCAACCCTTCTCACCTGTGACTGGCCAAGGGCTTCCAGCCCTTCTAAATGTAAAGGAGCTCCCTCCTCCTATTCCCTCTACAATAATTTATTTGAGAAATAAAGAGCTGAAGGGATTTTGTGGAGTGGATTGATGTCCCCTTCCACTTTACTACATTCTACATCTTAAGCCGGATTCATTTAGAAAAGGAGTAAAGAAGGGTAATAAATCTGACAAGGACTTGAGAGAGAGAGGCTGAATCAGAACAAGGAGGAGAAAGTTAGAGATTTAGTTTCATTACGTGTTTTACTTCCTTTCCTCAGAGACGAGGCTCAGAGGCCTTTTTACTTTAATTAAAAGATCACCTAAACACGCTCCTTAGTTTATCCTAAGAGTTAAACAAAACTTAAGCCTATATCCTACTTCGTCGTTAGATGAACGAATAAAAGATGAAAGTCTAGGATATGAGGTGGAAAACTTTGCCGTCTACACATTGGAATATTCTTTTTTTTGTATCTGAAAATAATGGTCCTTAGGACTAGGAAAACAAATGAACCTAGAGAAAGTCTCTTAAAGCAATGCCTGCTGAAACGGATTCGGAAAAAGCTGATGCGATCGACACTAGCTTTACACAATTATTAACCCTGGTTTTAAACGACTTAATTTATAAAGCTTGTATTAGTGAGAGAACCAGGAAAGCTTACCTAGTATTCCAGCAGAGTGATAGGCGCTCAGCAAATTGACATCCGCACTTGGTTGAAGATGGTATTCTACATGCTCATTTCACGGTCCCAAAAATGAAGAACACTTTATTTTGTCTGCGAGTCTTTCTCTTCGTAAATCGTTGGTCTGATGAGAGGATCCCTGTTGACACGACACCGATACATGACAAGACCCGGAATCAGTAGTATCGGCTGCTGCTGACTATGCAATGACACCGGCAGTTTTTCCCCGATTTCCAAAACCTGTCTATGTCATCTGAAAACACAATCAAAAACCAACACATTAACTATTTACCACTAGCAATAAATTGCAGCATTACTTGCTCAATTCTCTCCACAAGAAAGTAAAAACAATCTGATCTAATGGCTCCCGATACTCATTCCCCTTCATAATTATTAGCTTCGATTTTGACAGTAGAATCAACGCAACTAGTGCTAGTGCATCTAGTGCTAGGCTACCACACTGGGTTCAAGCGATAGTCCAAATGTAAGAAGTGCATAGTTACCTTGAGTTGAGTTTCCAGGCGTTCCAGCGTCTTGAAATAGTCTTGAAATAGAAGGAAGCCTTATCCTGTCACGTGAAGCGACAGGTCAAAACTTCATGTCGACACTCCCTACTACACCTTTTACTAGGCTATGCTCACTATGAATCTTAACAAAAAGAAGCAAAAGTAATCACTACTAGAAAATTACCAGTAAAACAATGTAAACAAAACAGAAATGATTTTTTCTCTTCCAACAATTTTTGCACACAATTTTTCAAACCCAGATTTTCCGCCGTTCATTTCATAATCTCTGCTTTTCTCCACAGAGGCCGCCAACTCTGTATTCAAACACAAGCAATTGGAATCCAAAATTGGAATTGGATTTAAAACTCCAAATTAAATCCTAAAGTCTCCATCGCTGCAGCTTATTCTCCGATTACTGATGCTCCCATTGATGGTGTAAGAAACACTTGAATCCTTAGTGGGGATTTTTGAAGCTGTAAGTTTTTATTGAATTTCTTCAGTAGCAATATAGAAGTGTAATACAGTGGAACCTCTCTATAAAAGAAACTCCTTTTTCCAACTTGTTTTATTTTCTCCAGCAGGCGCACTGCCGTAAAACCTTGAAATAAAGCTCAGGGTCAGAAGGTCAAAAAGGGCCTTGACCTTTGTTTCAAGTTTTACGGCAGCGCGCCAGCTGGAGAAAATAAAACAAGGTGGAAAAATGAGTTTCTGTTAGAGAGGTTCTACTGCACTAGTATAATATTTCATTAAGCCAGAAATTGATTCCTGGTGTCCTCACATATCAATTTCCATGGAGTCATAGTCTCGTTCCAGTGAAATGAACCTACGTGACCCACTTCGCTTCGCAGAACCAGGAGCTTGAGGAGGAGCAGCGTTGCTGGGAAGATACTGGATCTGCTGCTTCAAATCCTTTACAAGTTTTTGCTGTTTCTCTCCAATATTTTCAGTTTCAGTGCTAATACTTCGTAAATTTTTCGTAACTTTGTAGATGCGACGGTCCAGCTGCAAAGAAAAGAGAAGAAATTAAAATTCGACTCATTGCTCATTCACCTTTTCATAATTGTATATAGGCAAAAAATAGAACTATGCTCTATATTTTTGCCAAGAATATTGTAAAGGCGCGGACCAGGTGGTGCAGCCTTACGTCTTTCATTCCTTCAAGTATCGGCTCAAAGGTTGCCTGGTATCCTGTGGACGGTAGTCCTCGTGCGGAGCTGCCAAGTCCGTCCATTCTTGAGTCCTTCCAAGTGACTTGCCGTTCGTATCGAGGAGGATTAGCCCTGGAATCGTCGTCCATTCTTGAGCCCTTCCAAGTGAGTTGCCTTTCGTTTCCTGGAGGATTAGCCCTGGAATCGTGACTGCATCCACATCTGTCTCCAGAGATTGACTGAATCCCTTGAGTCCGATTCCGCGAGCTGAAATGCATGTTTGTATGGAAGACTTTATCGCTGATCACAGGTAGTGGTGGCATAATTCCTCGTTGAGGGCTCGAACCAAGTCGCCGCCTCTTCCTTCGTGACTCTACGATCAAGTGTTCCTCAGAACTGAAGACCAAAGCGGGGAATACTCCATAAGGTGTCACAGCGTAGCCGTTACTCATTTCTTTGAAAGCTTTGAAACTGAAATTAGATGCTTCTCAAGTATTTTTCACTAAAATTGTCTCCTTCAGTCAAGAATCAGAATCGAACTGATCACATTTTACTGGAGATAGAGTTAGCATTATTTTGAAGTGAAAAATAATAACCAGATTACCTGTTGGGAAGCCTAATTTCCCAGGCGCTTTAAATGCGGGACGACGAGACGTGCGAGGGGGAGGGGTATGCTGATAAGAGACTTTTTGGTATCTGTTCTCATTTACCGTGGGATTGCAGGTAAGCTAAAGGTGAGCAATTAAGGAATTTCAAGAATGCAGGGGTAAGAATGAATTGGAAGACGATCTCACTCATACCCTGAGCTATCCGTCATATCCGCTGGGATTATTTTTAATTTCATCTGCTTGCAAGTTGAATGACAAAATTTTCAATGACATTTTCTGCATAATTATTCTATCTTTCTATTGACCTATGGTACAACTGCCACGAGACGCACAGGCGCTCCAGTTGTCACTCCATCTAGTTTAATCGGCATGACCCAGACCGTGAAGTTCTTTGGAGGTAGCAAGTGGAGATTTGCAACATTTTCCAGTACGTAGACATTCCTAGCAGCTAGGTACATGTGTGCCATCATATGCTGAAATCATTAGAAGCTCAAGCGTATTCTTAGCTTAGTCAAAAATGTCTGTTCAAAAATAGCATCACCTTCATGAAACCAGGATCAATACTTGCAGTATCGATTCCAACACCAACAGCATTTCTCTCAGACGCCAAAAATCGGGCACCACAATACTCTACTCCTATAACAATTCTTATTTAGAGTGTTAATACCATTAGTACGAAAATATGATAGGAAAACGTGATACCTGGGAAAGTGAAACCTCCGCTATCCTGACCCAAGTATCCTTCCTTTGGCCATCGCTCCCCCCATCCAGTATTAATGAGAACCACGGATCGTTCTGGAATCAGCCCATGCGTCTTCTCCCACCTTAGCATTTTCAGATTTTGATAAAATTATGTGTGATAGGATCCTGAATGCATTTTCAAGCATAAAAGCTTAAGAAACTCACTCAACCAAGTCTATTTTTGAGACGGCATAATTAGAATTAATCCCTTCTTCATTTGTAACCTTGTGGGAGAGGTCAACCATGACGGCCGGGACGGAGACCAGACTCTCCATTGGAATTTGCTCCAACTTCCATCCAGTTTCATATGAATGGTACGGCGTGTCCAAGTGGGCTGTGGAAGCAATTAAATGCAATTGCTTTAAACGAGAGTGAACAAATGAAAAAATTATTGCTTTCCCTGAATCTGTTGGATTTCGATTTTTTTTTCGAATTTTGCAGAATATGGGGATTCAATTTAAAAAAAAAGCATCTTCTTGTGTTTAACAACATAGTGCTTACGAATTTAAACGAAACTAGAATAAGAAACATTGACATCTGGAAATTAATTCGGCGGAAATTACATGAAAATAATTTTAAAATTCCGAAGGAGGCAGAGGCTAAACCCGCATCGGCTGTCAAAGAAATCAAACCTATCAGTGCATCTGAACAGATAATTTTTCGGTGTACATGAAAATACGATTTTAAAAAATTGCAGACCAAAATATAATCCAAGGTAGAAATGAAGGAAATTAAAAATGAAGATGAAGATGATGCTTACTTGCTGTATGCTCAGAAGTCGTCATGGAGTAAGTAGCAAACCTTAAAACAAGGAAAAAGGGAAAGCTGCCAATTGAGTCTCAACTTTCACCAACCCTTCATCAAAGGCCTTACCAAATTTTCTCTGGCGTATATTCCTCTGTATCGATAAGGCGCTCGTACCTTTGGTGTCTCGGAAGAAAAACACTCTCATTGTTGATTGGGTAGCTTAGGTCAATGTAAGTACTTGCCAGCGCATACCTGAAACAAGAGTACAAAAGGATTAAGCGTAGGAGTATGGAAGCCATTTTTCTCTTCTACCCCACTCTTAACCTCCTAAAAGCCGAATGTCACAGTTTCAGCGACACAAGCTCCACTTTATTAACATAACATAAGAGACCGGTTGACAGAATGTGCCAATTTTAGAATTGGCTACTTATTCTCTGACTTTGAGTGACAAGGCACTCAATTTGAAAGGATAATCGGACCTTTAGCAAACCCTTCACCCACGGAGGGTAGCTTTCAGAAATAGTTGCACAGGTCTTTCCCAAGTTTTCCGGATGAACCTCTAATAGAAGCCTTTGTGAAAGCGGAGTTATGAAATCTATTGAATCCTTATATCGGAAACTAATTAATAACGTTACGCTTTCTCGCATTTCCCTTCCTTTTCACTTATAAACAGAACCCTTGATGAAATTTCATCCTTCCATCATTCTGTAAAGCTTATATTGATTCTGGAGAGCATACATGGAGGATATTAAATTATTGACCCGTTTACTTTACCCTGGTGAAAGCCGAATTCTTATAATATGCGTAATAACGTGATTTTCCAGGGATACGAAAATTTCTTTAGGAATCTTTCCTTAGAAAAGCTTTCTTCCTGTAATAGTATTATTGAATAGAAAAATTAGGTCGCTTAAAGGAGACGGAAGGAAATGAGGTCGGCATAGGTTCCCTGAATTCCTCTGATGTATAAAGGAAATACGGAATTATTCTAGAAAGCTTCATAGCTTGAGTGCAAATAAAAAAAAGTAATGGAACTTCAACTCACTCAGGCTTAATTCTATTATTTCAGAAAGCAGAGAGTCCTTTGTAAGACTTTTTGACAGGTTTCCGAGAAGGAAACCCGAAAAAAAGAGAAAGGCGGAAACGGCAACAAGTAAAAGTTACCCTACCCAAAACCAAATCTTGAAGATTCTAAAAGTGCTGATAAGACTTGACTTTCTTCAGCCTTTTTTTTGCATGCAAAGTGAAAGTTATCCTAAAATCAAGTCAATTGGCCGTTTTGACACACTTTCGTCTTACCACAGAAAATAAAAAATTTCATTTTAACTAAAAAATCCTGTCGGTCAGTTTTTGCTTTCCTGGTAGAACATCACCAGCAAATTTCAATTTACTTTTCTGCAACAAAATTTTCCAGTATTTTGAAATTTTTAAAAATTTGTAATGGCTTTTAAGCAGGACGACTTCCGCATTCAATGTACTACGCTTGAAGCTGTATAAAATTAACTAACGTAAAATTGTTTAAAATTTTTTTTCGAAAAATGAGTGAAATGAATTTTCCAAAAGGTGGAAAACTTTCTCCAGGAAATTAAGGTGGAACAGTCTGTACCCAAGCCAGGGTTGAGTAAGCTCAATTTCAAACATAATCAAAGGACACGGATGAGAAGATCGAAAATTTTCTTCGCATGAATTGAGAAATCGATGAGGAGGAGCTGAAATAATTTCATCCGGCCAAATCTCATCTACCTTCGACAGGATTTTAAATGCTACTATTATAGTAGCGCCAGATGGGTTCGGAAAAAAGCCTATTTGGAACCTAATTTCAAGGAAATCGTAAAGATCTGAATTCTGGTTATGTACTTTCTGAAACACTGTGTACACCTTGCAGTCATAAGGAGATACGATCGTACTAATATTTCAGGATTTTAAGAATCGCACAATATTTTTTCGATCAGAAAATCGTATAGCATGTCGTAAACGATATTTTTTTGGGAAGAAAAAAGTCATAGTGTCGCAGCCGGCTCCGAAACCTTACCACGAGTACGAATATTCGTATTCGTATGCGTATTAAAAATTGCATTTTAAAACCATCGTATACATGATTGCAAGGTGCTTTATTGTGTCTTTCCATCTAATTCTAATTTATCCCGTAGCTCCCCCACCTTCCCCCCGCTCCACTTGATTGCCCTTCACAAAGTCATTCAAGGCTTTGAAATGAGTCTCATTCAAAGTACAGTTTTTATGTGATACTGCAGATGAAAGAAAGTTAAATTCTCATTTTCGATGTTCCAGAAAGGAGAAGGAAAGAAATGTAGAGCATTTATTCGGAAAATAAAAGTTTTACTTTCCTTTGTTCCTCTCCTTTTAGTTGGAAAACTAGGGTAGTGAGCTTTCTTTTTTTTTCTCTTTTCTTTGATTCTTTTCCCTCCTTTCACCCTCACCCTTTCACCTTAGGAACTTTCTCCTACTGTCACCAACACCATCACCACTACAGTAAAAGGGGTTGTAAGACTTGTTCAGGCTAAAAAAATGCTAAGCATGGAGAAAACAAAAAAAAAATGAAGTTGGGTTGCGCCAGAAATGATAAAGAGCCTCATAGCGGTCCCTACGGACATTTTTCTTGAAAACTGATGAAAACTTGTAAGGAGATACTATACTACTTAACATGGAGAACGACCATCATTCTTTTCTTGCACCATTCCTCCTAAGACATTCCAAGCCTGTCGCCCTCAGGAATGAAGGGCTTCTCTGCCGATATTTTAAAAAATGGGTATAAAAATTCGATCGTTCTTTTTAGGATCCTGTATTGTACCTTTCCAAAACTAGCAAAATCCTATAAATTTATGCGTGCGAATCGAATGCTCGAGTCGAGAGTGGTTCGGTGCACTTTTCTTGACAAAAATAATCCAGTGTATTTATCCTCCGAACTCAACTTCTGCATGAGTATTTAATTAGCAAAAGATTTCATTTTCAACTTTAGCTAGCAAGCAAAAGGATAAAGATTTTTAGCGATTTTTAACAGAGAGGCACTTATTATAGCACGACCACAGAAACGCAGAGTGCACTGTAGAAGTGTATAGTAATATCGAGAAATATTTTTTTGTGGAAATCTTTTTAATAAAATTTTCAAGCTTCTTACTCAGAGCAGGGAAAGTTCTTGATACTGCCAGTTAATGACAATGCTCGGCCCCATTTCCAAGACTTATGGCATTTCCTGCATACCTAATTACAAAGCCAAAATTTCCAAGGACACATCCTCTAGCCACCATCTCTAAAGTCAAAAAGTTTAGAATTTTTGGTGCAAAAATGCAAAAAAAGCTTGTTCTCATCTGAAAAATCTCTACGGTCCTTACTTACAGTTGGGAGCTTAAGTATTCGGACAAGCAGCTTTTTTTTAATAAAATAAGCAGATCTCAAAAACTCAACCTAGAACGAAACTAAGGGAATCAGCCTATTCAGCAGAAAATCTCTAGCGACATTTCTCGTTAGCAGAAATAGTGGAACTTGATTCAAATTTTTCTTAATTTTAAAAATGGATCTAATTTGTAGGTGAAGTGCTCCAAAAATCGCTCCCAAAAGTACGAAAAAACTGAAAAAAACAAGGATTCACTGAAAGGGAAGTGTTTAGCTTCCACTACGTACTTGACTTGCCCTGGCAGAAATACTACAAAATTTGGAAATCGTCGGTGCCCACGGCCCAGCTTTAAACGTTGTGCAAGCTGAATCATTGTCATTACTCGAATGGAAGAATTTTCTACTGGAAAACAGCGACGGACAAAGAACATTTTTGCTCAGTACACTTCGTTCCTGATATATACAGCGTGTCCTAAGAAATTGTTTACCGGAAAAAGTTTTTCACTTTTTTAAAATTGAAACTACTCGTATTTTATTTCTTTTTAGCAAGACTACTGCAGTAATCGATACAATCAAGTTAACGCTAAACTTAAAGTTAAAAAATTTCAACATTTTATTCGAAATAGCGATTAAGTGAATTTCAAAAAGGTGAAAAACTTTCTCCGGTGAACATTTTCTTGGGACACGCTGTAGTTGCACTTAAATGGAACAAATGATGGGGTCGTTTGAATACTTTCGTTGACTAATGTACATTGTAGCTGTGAAAAGGAAACTTGGAAATATAACTTGTAGGGAATTGAAGGGATGAGGAAGAGAATGGTAAAAAGTACACAGACCAGAGAGAGAGTTTAGTGTGGAAGTGAAAGCAGGAGGAGAAGATAGCTTGTTTTCACTTTCAACCTCTCTCTCTCTCTACTTTTAGATTTCTGGTTGGAGACGCTCTAAGGAACGGTGCAGTGGTAAGATTGTTATTTCTTCAAAATTACTTTAATTCGGAAAACAGAGGAAGAAGCACGGTTCACAACGCCTGGAAATATTTTCTCTGATTATTTCCTTGGAAAGGAAAAACATTTCATGGATTTGTCTTTTTCCGGAATCGAGAGTCCTTGGAAGGCTAGGCCAGGGAAAGCTTCCGGGCTTTCAACCCACTCTACACAGTTCTTTTTACAAAGTTTGTTCTTAAGCTGAAGTACTTCGTATTAATTAAAGCTAAGCTCTTCTAATCTGATTTCCTGAGTACAATTTAAGACTATAGAAAAAGCGCCTGTGTCCGTGAAGCCAATTTCCACTTTCCACATCTGTGACTTTAGAGAAAAAAGTGAAAGTTTTCCCATTTTTTATTATTTTCCCCGCATCCATTTCCCCTTCTACTCAGTAGGTGAAAGGAGGCTGAAGGAAATGGGACCTCCCTTTGTGTGTACTTACACCATCAGACCTTGTAAAAATTGAAATTGATCTACTAAAAACCACGATGCTTGCAGCGGTGCTAACAATTGTGCTCGTTCTCCTCAGCCCAGTGATTGTCCTCAACAATTTGCTAATACTCAGTGCTTGGACCCGGTATAAAAGGCTCAGATCCCCTTCTAATATTCTTATCATCTCTCTCTCATGCTGTGATCTTGGGCTTGGAGTCCTTGTCCTATCATCCGTGACTATTGATTTGAGCCTTCAAGACCAGACACCTGAGTTTAGTAACTCATTTGACAACTTTGAGGACCCTATCAACTCAACGTCAGAAAACGCTTTACTAGACGGCGAAAGGGTACCTGAAACTTCCGTCAGAAACTGGGAAGGGTATTTCCTCAGTTTTCATCTCTGCTTTCTCTTAGCATTTTCCTCCTCATCACTCCTAACAATTGCCTCCATCTCATTGGACCGCTTTCTCTCCGTTTCTGAGCCACTTCGCTATAATCATTTTGTTACCATGTCAAGCGTCAAGAAATTCATAGCTGGAACTTGGATTTACTCATTTTTAATTTATTTCCTGTCGGAGCGGCTGAACCATGTTGAAATACAGCTTTTCTTACTCAGCATCTTTGTCTACGTTCCTTGCCTGGTGGCGGTGGTGAGGAGCTACGGGTATATTTATGTGATTGCCCGAACTCATGCCAAACAGATTTTCTCTGTAGCAATTTCACTCCACGTGGAAGATGGGACAGGTGACAGAGCAGGAGCCTCACGCTCAATTGTCACCCATACGTCAACTCACAGGTATGGACTCACGCTGGCATTCCTAACTGGATCAGTCATGGCTTGGGCTCCTGTTCAAATCCTTGCGGCAATTGACGTTCTCACACACTCGGACACCCTTCGTGAGCGTAGGTGGAGGCTACTCAGCTCGTTACCAATTGTTATTAGCATTCTTTTGAATCCATGGATTTATGCCTATCGATCATATGACGTAAGTTCACACCCGATAAACATGGCGAATTACTAAAGAATTCTTTAGAATTAAACTTCGGGAATCTCAAAGATTTTTTATTTCCCAACTACAGGATTCCTACGGGAATCCGGGGATTCTTTGGAAATCTGACATCAATTCTTTGGGATTACATAGTTAGTAACTCATCAGGAATTCTAACGATGCAATCCTAAAAGATTCCTAAAGAAATCCCGGATTCCCGTAGGAATCCTGTATGCGTGAAATGAAACATTTTTTTGAGATTCCCCAAGTAGGATTCTAAAAGATTATTTGATTCATGTTTCATGTTTCATGGGCCTTTGCTTTGGTTGCTATCAATCCGCAGCAAATTGGAATCTCGAATGCCGTATGCTTCGAATGATTCGGATTCGTGGTCGAGTGCGAACAAAAGAAATTTGAGTTTTAAAGGAGAACGGCAAATTTTGCTTAAGGAACCTCGGTTGACCTCCAAAAGTCAAATAAAAGCTTTCGAAAAAAATTGTTTGAAAGATTGTAGAGTAGTAAATGCTTCAAAGATACATAAATTTTCAAAAAATGAGAGATTCCTGAAGCAAAATTGGGCAAAATTCATTCTTTATTCGAAATTCGAATCGTTCGAAATTGGAGTTTGAATTTT
>JABASM010000956.1:0-17381 GCA_019776545.1 Brachystomella parvula | reverse complement strand
TTTTTTGAAAATTTTTTTTTTCATTTCCGGGAAAAATTTTTTTCATATTCGTGTTCAGCATACCCAAATTAGTCTAGGAAAAAATTTTGGTAACATTTGGAGCGACCCCACGATAGCACATTTTTTCCGTTATCTACAGTACATTATTGACACAGCGTTCCTAGAGTCAAGACAGCTGATTAGCTTTTCTCCTTATTCTTGTGGTTGTGAGTCATGGTTTTCAGGACGTGTCAATAGTGACGTCTTATTTCCTTCCGCTTCCCTAAACTTCTATAACAGCTTAGGTGACAGATCTTGAAGAAGTAGGTGGCAGGTGGAATAATAATTAACGTCGTATATTTCTTTTCAGGCCTCCGGTACCCACCAAGTTACTTCCTTCCGAAGAATCCAACGCGGGGTGAATCTTAATTATCTTATTCACCATGGACAATCAGAGCCCTTACGGAAATCCAAGTTATCCTATGCCTCAGCCTCATGCAGCTCCTGGTAATCATCTCTTTCATTCTTTGAATTCGCCTACCGTTTCATGCTCGGGAGGAGCTGTTTATCTGCTTTGAATCCTTGATAAGATATACTAGGGTACACATTGTATTGCTTTCATTGTAGAGCAGTTTTACTCATTTGCTTGGAGGATCAGTACCTGTGCAGTAGCTAGTGCTCTTGTCCTTATCATTCTGAGCGTTTTAAACCTTGTGTCTGTTTCGTCTAGGTTATCCACCATACCCACCAGGTCCAGGCGGTGAGATGGGTGGAGGATACAACAATGCCCCACCACCAGGCTACCAATATCCTCCTGTTCCTATTCCAGTAGGGCCACAGAACTTTCCTGTAACTAGTCAACCACAACCGGCACACCACTATGGACAGGACGGAGGTCAGCATAACATGGGAGGTACGTAACCTTTGTCTTAGTTATATTCATCCTCATTAATCAGCATCGTAAAAGCGCTCACAGCCATAAGATCCAGCAATCGTTTAGCAATGAAAGGGGTAACCTGAACTGGAATCTCTGTTATGCATTCCAGCGGAAGTCTGTAATGAAAACGGCGAGGCTATGAATGAGTATAATCAAAACAGGATTCTGGGTCCGCTTGTTATCTTTACCGAAACGCCTCTTGTAGCTGCCTGTTTTATTCATTTTGTCATGACTTGAGTAGACATGGAAAATGGAAAATGAGCTCTTTTGTATTCAACCTCATGCATCATTTTGAATAGTTATTTGTCACCAAAGTGCTAATGAGCCTATTTAATACTAAAAATGACTAATCCCTTTATTTGATGAATGCTTAATTTTTACCTTACTATGGGATGCAACAGGATTTTATAACATTGAGCAAGGTTTGTATTTTTGAACTTGAATTCTAAGCCACTATTGCACGACAATTCAAGGCACTAATTTTACTTATGATAAACAAACAAATCAACTATGATTTTGCTGTCATTCTAATCACTTTAATTTAAAATGTCTAGGTCATGGGGGCGGTCGCGGCATTCCGATTAATGTCCCACCAGGACTCGAGTATCTGACTACACTTGATACGTTGATTGTGAAGCAAAAAGTTGAGCTCTTGGAAGGTAAGCTGCCCCAAAAAACTGCTTTCGACGCCTGTTCGAAATGAGATAATTAGTTTGTTTTCTTATTCAGCCTTCCTGGGGTGTGAGACGAAGAATAAGTACAAAATCAAAGATACCCAGGGCCATGAAATTTTTCATGCCAAAGAGGATACGGATTGCTGTACAAGGAACTGTTGCGGACCCCTTCGTCCATTTGACCTCAATATAAGAGACGGGACCGACCGGGAGGTCATTCACCTCAGACGACCCCTTGCCTGTAACAGTTGCTGCTTCCCTTGCTGTCTACAGTCTATCGAGGTCTTCTCGCCCCCTGGACAACTTGCTGGGACTGTAGAACAGGAGTGGACGATTTGCGTCCCGAAATTCGTGATCAAGAACTCATCTGGAGATGTGGTACTTCGGATTGAGGGCCCGTTTTGCACGTTCTCAATTTGTGGAAATGTGGAATTCCAGGTGAGAATCTAAGAATGCTGAAACCCGGTTCCATTTTTGAAAAGTAAGATTTTTATGAGGATTCTACCTAATTTCTCCAGGTTCTGTCTAAGGACGGCTCGACTCAAGTTGGAAAAATCAGCAAGACCTGGTCGGGGCTCGTGCGGGAAGCCTTCACGTAAAAGCGACTGCCTATATTTCATTTCCCCCAATTCCTTTCTAACTTTTGCTGCTTTAGGGATGCTGATAACTTCGGAATTAATTTCCCCTTGGACTTAGACGTACGTATGAAGGCAGTAATGCTCGGAGCCTGTTTCCTTATTGTAAGCTTTAATTAATTCAATTTTTTGAACCGAATTCAAGTTAGCATTAACCTCTCATTCATTTCCTTCTAGGATTTCATGTTCTTTGAGAAAAATCAGAATCGAGAAAATGACCGAATGGGAATGTGGTAAAGCAATTCATGGCTGGATATTTCAGAGCTGAGTTACCTGCAATGCATAGGCCTAACGCGGGAGAGAGAAGCGTTACCTTCAGAACTTAATATTTATTATGAGGCATTGACACAGCGGCCAACAAGCTGCCATCCTGTATGCTGTACATAAGGTGCAAATTAGGTTAATCTATAAGTCTTTCATACAATATTCTCAATTATACCACTTACAGACATAGCCAAAAAAAGAGCGTAGGAGGAGGCGGGGAGAATTCTCTCTGCGCTTCGAATAGGCAGTACTGTCTGGCTTGATACCATTTTTGCTTTTATTAAATTATTGAGCGAATGTAAAAAAAAAAGTTACGGAATAGAATAGACTATTAGTAGGATTTTGTTTTTCTGAAAAAAACTGAAATGTTAGAGCTTGCAAAATGGCTGCTGGAGAGAGGGATAGTGGAAGATTAGGAGCAAAACAGTGGTGCTTCCGTGTCCAATCCGGTGTAAACGAGTAACCCAGCGATCGCAAGGAGACTTACGAAGCCTGTCTCCGTAATCATGTAGAAATCCTTATGGAGGAGGTAGAATAAACCCCCAGTCACAAGCATTACTGCAGTCAGGCTAATGACAATCCACAGAATTTGTATAAAAAGCGAGGAGCAGACTACCATTTTCGAATGAGCTCCAATAACCAGTTCGATCTGGGATCAGGGACTATATAAGAATCAGCGATTTTTATTCCAGGAAGTTATTGTCACTCGGAAGCACTCCAAACAATCTAAAATAATTTTAAAAACGTAACACTCCATGGTAATTTAACTTAAATTCTGTAACTGACTAATACTGATTGATTGAAATCCTTGTAAGGGGATCGTATAATACTAACAGTTATGACCAAGTCTCAATAAGGCTTTTACCACGTCTATCAAACTTACTAGCCTTGGATGAGACGAGGCCAAGGAAAATAGGAACTGACATGAAATCTAGGATAATACTTGCGAAGTAGAACTTGAGAAGACGTGCCTTCCGCAATACTTTCGCAGCAATGATATCTGATCCTCCTGGAATTTTGGCAAGACTATCACTATCCGTTTTGTCGTCGTCATCATCGCCACCGCCAGCTCGTCCTCTCTCTGTGGTTACAGATGATTTAGAGGCTTCTAACCCATTCTCTTCAGATTCGTCTTTGTCCACAGTCTCATTACTAGAAAGATTAATTTCGGTAGTTGTACTCGTTCGTAGTGTTCGATTCGAAATAATTTCAGGGTCGAATCCCTCAGGCAGAGTTGACTGAAACCTAACCATTGCTGTACAAATCCCAAGGAGAAATATCCCAAAGACAACTGCATTTGTAAAAATCCAGTGATCAGTTATGAGTCGCTAAAAAATAAAAAACAGAGAATGATTAGCTCATTCAATATTAGGCACTTCCTGAGCTGCTGCTGGATAACTTACCCTGTATAAGTAAAGTAGTGATGAGACTGCTTGAATAATCCCAGCTCCGATTGTAAAGATCGCACAGGCAATGAGAAACCGAATATGGACGGTAACTTGGCCTAATTCTTCAGCATGATGGATTACTAGACTAGAGCTTGCAAAAGTCAGAGTTCCTAAAACCTAAAACAGCCACAATAAGAAAATACAAACGTTACAGAAACGTCGATTCCACTTACGATTGAGAAGACAGCGATTATGAGGATGAGCCTATTGTGGGTTATGAAGCACATGCTATATCTTGACTCCTAAAAATGAAAAATCCAGCCAGAAAAGCGTTCGCCGACGACAGCATCAACGAGCGAAACCTTGCCTCCAAAATCTGTTTAGCAAGAGCGAAATTACTAAATGCTCAATGAAATTAAACAAGTATGAGGCTTATTACATCTGAATTCAGGAATTCGCATCAGTCACAAAGGTAGGCTTAAGGTGGAAGCAGATCGATGTGGTAGTAGAGATCAGTCAGAAGAATTCCAAGTACGAGTAATGAAAAGTGACAGAGCTAGGTCGTCCCTGAGTTTACGAAACCATCATCATCATCCACTTCTTCCTTCCTGAGAGGTTATTCTTGGAATTTATAAGATTAGAGGCCATGCACTTCACACCACGTACACGCACTTCGTGCTTTTTGTTAGGAAGCCTATAATTAAAGATAAATGCAAGCAAACAACTCCGAAGGTATAGTACAAGAAAAAGTGAATAATAGGTTAATACGCTGCTATACCTGGTTTTTTCTAAGAGCATACAGAGCCGCCGTCCTTCTTGTGATGTGACTAATCATAGCGGAAGCTCTAATTTTCCTTGTTTACGTCACAAACACTTAATACTTTTATTTTAATCCACTTTACTCGCCCTGTCTGTGTCTGTGGGAGCAGAATGAAAGCTTACCTGGTGCAAAAGGAGATTTCAATGCTTTCTTTTGTAACAATGCAATGGGAGAATGTTTTCGCGTCTCAGCTGATCTATTGTTCTCCTATTGTTCCAAGATTTCTCTCTCTCCTCAGGCATCATGTCAGGTGAATATGAGTGTACAAAGCTGTCGGTCAGTGGTCGCAAAGTTTGCGGGCAGCGGACAAAAACATGAGGAGGTGGTTTCGCAGGTCGCCAGCTGGCCTGTCACCTCTGAGGTCAATAGGGGCAGCTATTCATTTTAGCAGACTTCTCAAACCGAGGTAGGAGTATTCGCTAAGCGGTAAGTTGTTGGCTTCGTAGTAGCCTGGCTTAACTGAATTACTGTATGTCCCTACTCCCTACCAGCGATTTCAGAATTTGAAACTTCTTACTCTGCTGCTCTATCAGAGGTAAAAGGCTGTTCCAGCTTATCGCTACCGTTAACCCACATGCGGCGCTACAGTATGGAAAGTAACGACATCCATGTCGTTACTTTCCATGCTGAACATCTAGCAAATCAACTAAAACGTAGCGGCGCTATTTTTTACCGCGACCAATTGGCGCTACTAGCGAATTCCAACGGAGACAATCATTAGTTTGTCGCGCTACAAGTCATTCTGGCTTCTGAAAATCTCTACTGTTGTGCCGTGCCACTTGATGTTTTAAATTCCAAAAACAGCTGCTTCCAATAATTCTGAAAATTCAGGATCGTAATTCCTCCCTGCCGGCAGAGGGCGATCAGCTGTTTAACCCCTTATCGCAGCCTCTGCCCCATATGCAGCGCTGCCAAGTAGCGAGTAGCGCGATTTGAATGCATTCTGGGGCCTTTGGGTATACAGTAAAACCTTTGTTTAAGACACCCCTTCGGGAGCCGAGCATCTCAGGTGTTATGAGGAGGCGGTCTTTCATACGGACCTCTTTATAAGACCGAGTAGGTCTTGTACATGGAGCTAGGCAAGAAAGTAGCGACATAATTTTGTCAACTGGATTTAGCATTTGGATTAGCATTTGGATTCGAAGTGTAATTTTGTACCATAAGGGTTTACTCATATTTCGCTGGAGTACTGTTCGCTCTGACGCTAAAACGTGAAAAGCGAAGCTCAAATGGCATTTCCTGCTCAGCTTCAAACATACATTTGCCAACAGAGTAAGAATATCGAGTGTAGCAGGGTGTATTACTCCGGTTTCTTCTTTCATCCCCCATTCGTCCAACAAACTACATTAAAATCAAAATGCTTATAACGATGCGCAGCTTTAGTGCCACTCCACCCTTTTTCTGACCTTACTCATCATGTGAATGACTTCGAGTTTATGTACTAGCGTATAGGGCGCTGTCTTCTCTGGTACTTGACCCTTCTCCATTTTGTTTGCTAAGGCGATCTTTTGTACCGCAATGAAGCCTGAGACCCCAAAAGCTACCAGACCACACGCGAAGACCTTTTTTTAGCATCAGAGGACCGCAAAGCGCTATCGGAAATCCGTACAATGTGAAAAAAGGTTTTATGTACAGGTGGAGCACTGAGTTTTTGGGTTTTTTTGAGTGTCCAGTAAAGGGTCTAGTCTTGTATGAGTGGGTCTTGTGCGCGCCAATTTAACACATAAACTCCCATAAGACGTACCAAACAGGTCAAATGAGTGGTCTAATAAGCAGCCTAGTCTTGCATACAGGGGTTTTATAGCAAAAAACGACCAGCTTTGTTTTTCTCCGCTAACTGCTAGTTTAATGACCGCTAACCGCCAACTGTACATTACCCGGAGACTGTGGGCGGGATCTAGGTACGCCGAGCGTGGGTAGCATTTGTTTGGATTTTGCTCATTCAAACGGAAACGGCGTTTTTATAACACCTTCGTTAAATTAAATTACCTTAATTAAGTTGAGATGAAATAGACAGTGTTCACAGGTTTGTGTTACCTCCTTGATTTGTACTAACTGTGTCTGTTAAACTGTTTTCTGCGTAGTTCAGCACTGTAAATGTGTGATCGTGATAGGACCGTGATTAATCAGTTACTAATTCCGTGATCTCTAACCCAAATAGCCCGTGATACGTGTTGGAGTTTCTCAATCCCTAAGTGGTACTACTGTTTTTACTGGCTTTACAGCCGAGGATGAAAGCTACCATTAAAAGTAAGTAAACCGAGACCCCATTTGATTCCTCTGTCTCTGGTACCCTGTCTCTTTTACCTTTTTTGTATATTGTATTTCTTTATCTTCACTGATTTCCAACTTGAAGTTAATTCGTCAATCATTCTTTGTGATTCACTAGGCTGGAACGGTGTAGCGGTTTGGAAATGGTTGGCCAATGATGACAAGTGTGGAATTTGCCGTGCACCGTTTGATGGATGTTGTGCTGATTGTAAAGTACCGGGAGACGACTGTCCATTAGGTAATACAACATTCGTTCACTTAAACAAAAATGCGTGGTTAAGCTAATCTTGTCTTTATTAATTGTAGTGTGGGGAGTTTGTTCACATTGTTTTCATATGCATTGCATCATGAAGTGGTTGGCCTCCCAGCAGCAGAACCAAGTCAGTCAGCAGTGTCCAATGTGTCGACAGAACTGGGCCTTGAAATCCGAATGACAAGATTAATCTACGAATTACCAATAGAACACTACTGCTGCAGCTCCTAAAAGCATCGAACGTACTTACAAACTTTTAAATTTCTTCAGTTTTTTGCCGGTAATTAAAGTGTACCAGTGGTGGCCTAATTACTTAATTACTCGTGTACGTTGTTGTGCATTTCAATTGGCTCGAATTATGGTGGGGTTAGTGGAGCAGAGATATGCTACCCTACGTAAAAAGTTGGATACCATGGGCTACAAGGAAGCATTCCCACTTGATACTCTACCCCTTCTTGAGCGTCTCACCGCTGACCTTGTCAGCTCTAACGAAGCCCTTCGTCGCCTTACCAATAAGTCCAACCGTGTTGCTAAGGTGAGATTTACAAATAGCATTTTCTACAATATTCGCATCCCACAAAAGCTTCGAATTTCGGAACACAAGTATTAGTGACCGTTTTCATTATGAATCAAATGTTTCTTTTTTAGCATACCATTGGACAATCATTTTTTAAAGTAATCTGACACAGTGAAATCTAATTTAAAGCTTGGGAGGAAGCGTGTATGTTCTGGAATTTATTTTTCTTATATGGAAGAAATCCTGATGCCTGATCGGAGCCTTTTTTTATTTTCTTGGTTTCCTTCCAAAAAAAATCAAGATTCCTGGAGTGGTTCAGTTCTTGGTTACTGCTACCACGTCTACATCATTCTGTGGATAAGGCGATAAGGGATAATGATAATGAACATGAGAACTCCTTGGCGTTGGCCTACTGATGCAAAAGTTCTTATAATTGCTTTCACTCGCACCCGCCCTCCCTACTAGGCATTTGTTCCATTTTCCAATGGCTCTGCCTTTCCCCGTCAATTCTTTTTTTATTTGCCTGAACTAATTTCTTGGGAATCAATCGATAACCAAACCACTCTCCATTTTTTCGACGTAGTTTTCTTTCCCTGGAATTTTTCCTTTCTGGCATGGCACTTTGAATGAAAGGACTGAACTTTCTCCCTATTTTTCATTGTCATTTCCAAGAGTACGTTCTTCAAATATTAATTCCGAGGTCTGCGAATCATAATAAACCCCCGGGGTCGGCCCAAGATAAACAAATCATAGTGATTGATAGAGGTGCTGATGATTATTATTAAGGAGAAAGTGGGAGGTAGGACGGGTTGAATGACTCTCCACTTTCTTCACTTCCTTTCTAATTTATCTGAGGTTGTGGAGAAAGCAAAACGTGCTTTCTCCTATTGTTACAACAGAAAACTCACTTTCTCCTAATGACTATACATTTTTCACGTGAGCCTTCTGACTTCTGTCTGGTTTCCTCCGCAAATCTAACAAAAATATTTTTCTGTTTATTTCTATGATTTTAGATCGCTCAGGAGTTATCAGTCGGTGTTCAACCTTACAAAGAGGAGTCTGTTCGTCTCACCAATGAAAATTCGAAATTGAGACTGGAAATTTTAAAAGTTAAGGAAAGTGCAGAGCAAACCATCGCAGGTAATCCTAAACAACATAATATTCTAAAATCCTGGACAATTAAATTTCTTCCCTGATTTTTGACTGCTAAAGTAAGCACTGATAATATTTTATTACTTTCCCTTAAGGAAAATTGAATTTGTGATTAGTTCAAAGAGGACTGAACCAGATTATTTTGTTCCATAAAAAGCTTTCTAAGAGTTCGTGACTCGATGCTGCTCACGAAAGGAATAAAAAAATTACCTGATGCTTGAACATTCTTAACAGTTTCCGTTCTGTTGAAAATATTCTATTTCTTACCATGCGTTCTGTCGCCAACGTCGCCAAGAAGTAGATTTCCAGGCAAAACTTGGGGAGTTGGAAAATAAATTGGCCATGTGCTTTCCAATAAAACATTAATCACTGTACCAACCTCTTTGTTGAATTTTTTTAGTAAACAAATCCAGGCTCGCTGACCTAGAATACCAAAACTCGGATCTGAGGCTTCTCATCGACCAGTTTGTTCAGAGATTGAAGCAGCTGGAATTGGACTCTCTTCGGAAAACAAAGAAATTAGCATTGGCCCATGAGCGGAATTTGGAAGCTGTTATTGTCACTTCAGGTAATAGTAGTAATAGTAATCTCTGACTCTGAACTTCCAAGTATAAAGGTTGTATATTGGGAATTTAATTTTGCTCTAGATGGTGAGAAACGACAACTGTCAACGCGGAAGCAAAGAATGGAAGTGAAGTCCAATGCCATTTCAGTTTGCCCCCATTGTCTCAGAATTCGGAATTTTGTAGAATTCGGGAAAGATAAGGCTAAGGAGCCTAAGGCATTAGACTATTTAAAAGTTAGTATATTACGCTTACTTGACACTTTGATCCCTCATCCTTGACTCCTTAAGCTAAATTTTTAATTCTAATTTTCCAGATTGCAGACAGTCGGATCGAGTGCCTCCAGCTTCTTATACGAAAAATTCGACGAGAGAAAGAAGATTTAGAAAAACAAGTCATGTGTCTGGAAGGAAAGATTTCAGAGCGTGGGGATACCATGGGTAATACGCAAGGGAAAGCAGGGGATGGAGTTGGTGTGGTGTGGAGGTAGTAACCTGGAAGTGGCTCTTCAAACTGCTCAACTGCAACTCAACATTCTGCAGAAGAGAAACATTGATTTGGAGGAAAAACTCAAAAATTCGATTTGTATGTGAATTTTTTAAGAAATTTCCAATGCTTTCGATAGCTAATCATTTATTTTGATTTTTGATTTTGATTTCCCACAGTGTATGATCATCAGAAGCTCATGAAGGGCGGAAAAATGAGCAAGGAAATAGAGAATGAGATCCTGGACGGGTTAATTAAATCATGCGGGGGTGGCTACCCGTCCCACGAGGAATTGACACTAGAGGAGAAGAACAAGTTCTTAGAAGCTCAACTCTCCCATTGTTGCCAAGAAAAAGCAAAGCTGAAATATTTGCTGGAAAAATGCGAGCAGAGAAACGACGGGCGACATGTGAGCTCCCCATCACGCCTAAGCAGCCGCTCATCCCTCGTTACTCGAGACTCAGGACCTGGGGCTGCTCCTCGTACTGGCACAAATTTTGTTCCTGTGAATCGGAGAAGTGGTGCTGGCGGCACAGGAGGCACAGCTCTTCCCTCAAAATCCAGAAATTCAGTTATAAAAGGAAGAAGCAGCGGTGAAACTCAGCAGCAGAGAAAATCAGGCCAAGGCCAACAAAAACCAGAGAAAGACCTCGGCTCCCGTGAATATTCGGAATTGGAAGGTGAAGATGGGCCCGGAGGTGCTCAGACTTCGCGTCGCGAGGAATTATCCGGTGAAACAACTCGGAAATCCTCAGAATCGAGATTTGTTCCAGTGGCAAGTCGACGGAGTGCTAGTGGATCTGGTAGTCGTTTAGCTCAGAGATCTTCAGTAACATCTCAGCAGGGTATGAGAAGCAGCAGTGGAACACGCCCACCACTACCGCCACAGTTTGAAGAAAATGAGAAAATGGAAAATGAAAGTGGTTGGAATGAGACTGAACAAGGTCAATCAAAGACAAGTAAACGAGGAAGTAAAAAACTTTCATCAGAATTGGAAGTAGAAACGAGATTTGTTCGAGCGACTAGCCGGAGTAGTGCTGGAGACCTGCGCCCTCCATTTTCCAAGGCGTCCATGACTTCTCTAGGTACAAAGAAACAAAGCAGCACTGAGATTCAGCAGTCAAGGGCCACAGCCCAGATTCAGGAAGAGGAAACTACGGCGGACGAATCAGGCGAGGGATCCGAGCTTGAAACCCAATACGATCGTCAGGAAAATCGCTCGCGCTCAAGCCATCCCAAATCTCCAGACTCACATCTACCCCAAAATAGACGAAGTGGGGCTACAGGTGGAAAGACGCGCGTCTCAACCTCAAGTCCTTCTCAGCGGAGAAGTCGAAGCAGCTCTGAGCAGCAGCTTAAGCACCGTGGTGAAGGAGTTGAGGAAACAGGCTCTCATCATCGTCCCCGTAGTCCAATCTCAAAAAAACCAAGTGGACCCATTGAAAAACCCCGTTCGAAATCCCCAGATTCTGAGTTCGTCCCAGCGAGTAATCGAAGTAGCGGTGTTAGCCTTAGACGATTTGTACCAGAAAATGCACCGACTTCTCCAGCATCCAAGTCAAGGAGCAGAACTGAAATACGTCAGCCAGTCCACGCCCAGTCTCAAGGGGATAACAGAACGCATGGTGAAACCCGTGGTGAAGATCAAGCTCATTCAGAAGACGAAACTGAGCCGACAGACCGTCCAGTCGCTGCTCCGCGAGGTAAAGCCCGTTCATCAAAGCCTTCAGATGCGCAACTCAATGAGGTGGCTGGAAGGATCGGTGAACTCCCGCCTCGAAATCGTGCAAGTGCTCCCTATTCTTTACCATCCGAAAACAAAAGGAATGAAGAGCCAAGTCACCACCAAGGGGGTGAGAAATCACGTCCACACGATTTCGAGCCTGAATTCGAAGAAAATCAAGAGCGGAAGGGTGCACCTGCGAAAAAAACGTCAAGAACCTCTGACTCGCGAACTGAAAAACCTCGTTTACAGTCATCAGGCTCATACACCATTCGTGTTCACGACGAGGAGGGCGCTGCAGGCGCAGTGAATCAAAGAACTGAAAATAAATCCCATCGCCCTCCAGATCATTTCGACAGAGAAGATAGTGAAGCATCGGAGGACGAGGAGGGTTTTATTAGTGACGCTCATTCCGCTCGGCTTACGGCTGATGAAGAAAGTCGTCGGCGTAGTTCCTCGAAAGTAAACGGCAAGGGATCAAGATCTGAAAAAGCTTTGGGGGAATCTACAGGAAATCAGGGAAATTTAAAACCCCAAACTTCTAAATCCGCTCAGCAAAGCGGTAGCGGTGGCGAAATTCATCGAGCAGTTGAAAGGCAAGGAAAAGTTCAAAGACGAGAGCAAAGTCCGATCGATGAATTCTAATGAAAGCTACGAATCTGAGGAGGATTCTTTAAAAGCCCCTGCTCAGCTGATAGCCTCCAAAACGAGAGCTGGAGAAGCTTCACCTGAAAAATCAGCAGCTGCACCCCGCACTGGTGCAGGATCAACAGCAGCCCCTGCTCAGCATGGGTTCAGAAGCTCTAGTGAATCAAGGGAGCCGACGGGTCGACAAGACCAAGTGCAAATGATGGAAGAAGACTCACTTGACGAAAGAGCTGAAGATCAGCAAAAGCGCAGCCGCTTACGCTCAGCTGCTGGTTCAGTTGACGCAAGAACTGAAAAATCCTATGAAAAATCTGGAGAGAGCCGTGGAATGGCTGCTAAGTTTGGTACGGCCACCCAACCTCAAGGCCAGTTCCGAAGTGGAGAAGGTTCAACTGATAAGACTGAATACGGGGACAATGGTGAACGCCGTAGGAACCCAGCAAATACAAAATCCTCCCTCCCAACGAATGGAAAATTCCTCAATACAAAACTCACAGACGGAAAGACTGATTCGCTTCCTATGAAAACGGCAGGATCAAGAACAGAGAAACCTCTTGCAAAAACTTCAGGCGCGGGTACATCGATTCCATCGTCGTCTACTGCCCAGCCTTCAGAAATGCGAAGCGGAGGAGGAAGACAGGAGCCAGCGAAACAAGATCAATTGCAACGACAAAATGTACAGGGTGGGAGGGTTGAAACTGATCTACAAGATCTCCACCCTTCAAAAGCGCTGTCAGGGGCAGGAAGAAATATTCTTCAATCAGCTACAACCCAAGTTTCAGGGTCGCAGGGTGACCCCTTCAGTAGCCGGAGTGGGCTTAGTTCTACAGTTCGCATACCAGTGCCAAAATTAGGCGTGAGCGAAACTCAGTATTCGTTTCGTGAACCTTACAATAAAGACAGGCCGGACGGAGGCCAAAGTGGTGCTGGATTTTGGGATCAGCGTAGTTTCGAGTCTCATCCTAATCCTTTTTCCAGACAGGACGTCGCCCAGACCAGCGGCCATGGATCGGATCGACAGCGCGGTTTCGAGTCCAAGCCTTACTCAAGGCCAGACGCCGGCGAAAGCAGCGGTCTTGGACTTGCGGATCGACAGCGCGGCCAAAGCACTAGTACTGGGTTTTCAGATCGACAGCAAACCAGTGGACTCGGATTTCCGAATCGGCAGCAACCTGCTGGACTCGGATTTTTGGATCGACCACAAACTGGACTTTTGGATCGTCAGCAAACCAGTGGTTCTGTATTGTCTGACCGGCAGCGCAGTTACGAATCCCTTTACACCCGAGTCCCAAGAGCAGAAATAGATGATCTACGCCTCCAAGTCCAGCGTTACATTGCAGATGTACGACGTATTGAGGCTCTTCTCCAAGAAAAGGAGGAGGAGAATGAGATTTTACTCAGCCAATACCAAGCCCTCAGAAACGAGTACTCCGAACTGGAAAACGTGCAAGTGGGCTTGGAACGAGAATCGCACTCCGTGATACAGACGACTAGGCATGCTGTGGATCAAAATGCATCCCTCAAAACAGAGCTGAAAAAACAGACTTCACTTGTCCGGTCTTATGAAGAACGTACGTCATTTTGAAAATACTTCAGACTTTCATTCGTTTAATTTTTTTTTATGAATTTTTTGAATTTTTTATTTTTAGAAATCGGTAAACTGAGCGAACAAGTTGCGTCCCTTCAGACTCAGTTAAGTTCCGTAAAGGACTCTGGACGGACTCATGAGGCTGATTCCAAAACAATGCGTGGGCAGTTTTTGGAAATGGAGAAAAAAATGGATTCGCTGCTACTTGAGCTTGCAAATTGCCGGAGTGATCGAAATAGGGTAAATTAGAATATTATTCATTTAGCTTTATTTAAAAAAAAATTGGTTTAAAACTTTTTTGCTTTTTTGAAACAGATTGAAGCAGACAATAGGGACCTCAATGTCAAAATCGAAGATTTGCAAAGGGTGGCTACGCTCGGTGCTGATAGCATGAGGCAAATGGAGGAAGTTATGGAAACGTATCGAGAGACTAAAACTCTGCAAGACCGTAAGCTCCAGTCACTCTCCACAGAGAACGAGCATTTGGAAGGGCAGATTCTTGTGCTCATCACCCGAAAGTAAATTTTCTTATCCAAGAAATCCAAGAAACGCAGAAGTGACTCCCATTTTTTTATTTTAGTGAAAAGCTTCATGAGGAATTAACACGGGTGCGACTCCGGTGTACTGAAGCAACGACGGACCTCGAAAGAATCCAGCGTCAACTTGAAAGTGAGAAAATGGAGCGAGAACAAGCGGTTGCTGAGCTGAGACAGTAAGAAAAGCAAAGGCGCCATTTTTTAAGGACCTAATCAATTTTTTTTCAGGCTCCGCCACAACCTCACGTCTTCCAGTACAACGTCCTTGATGCAAACAGCCCTCTACTCCCGCGGTAGTCCCTCGCTGTCGCCCACTTCTAGCCGTGGACCGGCCAGTCGTCAAAATACTCAAGATGGACAAAGCTCAGGTCCATCCTCTCGTCAGCCTACGCCTGGTGTTCAAATAATTCAACAACCGTAAGAAATAAAGGCAATTTTCCAGCATTCTTTGCCAAGCCTTCACTATCACTTTACAGATTACGGACTTCAACAGGGCGTAATGGTAAAGGGAAGCCTGCCACCGCTCCTACCACACCTAAAAAATAATGCTAAAACTTAACTTCTATTTTAATATTGAGAAAGAAAAATGAGAAACATCATTTATTTTTAATTTGCAATTTAATATACTTTGTATTCATTCTCATTTTTTTCAATTATTTATCCTTATCCTTATTGTAATTATTTCATTTTGTATTCATTTAAAGGCAATTTTCATATTTTTAAACATTTTTATACAGAGAAAAAAAAGTAGGAATTAAAGCAGACAGAATTAATGGAAGACAACCGGGGATGCAAATGAAAGGAAAGTTTTCAAGGAATGTTTTAGGGTTTCTTGTGTGAGGAAGCCCTAGTTCCTGCCCTGCCTTTCCTTCTGCCTTTGCTTCCGCTAGCATTAGACGAAGTACTAGCAACAGACAAGGAATCTGACTCACCGTCATCAGGCTCAGGACGACGACGCCGTGATTCTGGCTCAACCAGAGAAATCTCCAGCAGCGTCCTATCCCCAGAATCATCTTCTTCCTCTTCAACTTCTTGAGCAGCCCTAGTCCGCTTCCTGATGTTTGAGATCGTTTTTTTATGAGTTTTGAGGGCTGGGCTTTGGTTGGTCTCCTCGTCCACCCCGGGTCCCTCAGAAATCGATGTGAGAGCCATGGAGGACCCACTCCGCCGTGAACTTCTCCGAAGAGATAAGCGACGCGACGTATCCGGTGTGGTGCTTGACGACTCTGTGACTTCTAAAACTGTTGAGAGTGATGGTTGGTAGTTCCAAACAGGACGACGCTCGTCAGCAAAACTCCTATCTACAATACTCGTATCTGAGTCTTCATCTTCTTCCATGATACTACTGGAATTCAGACTTTTGCTGAAGCTTGAAGACTGAGAAAATGACTCGCTCAAATCACGGCTTTCACTTCTGGAAGTTCGACTCCGGGTCGTACGCCTGGTTTTTACTTGAGGTTCTTCTGACTGGGCTCGTTGAAAGGCTGGAAAAAAATTTAAAAGAAAAATTAAACATTATTAAGAAAAGGACTAGTGTAACCGGACCGACGAAGGCGAATCATGTGTTTAAAATCATGGCAGGCCTTCACCTGCCCTGCGCGAAGTGTCTAGCGGTGAAGACACCTCGGCGATAAGCCAAGTTTGTTATATAAGAAATCTCGATACGTAGATTAATAGTTTTTGAAATTCATGGGGGATTCATTTCTGAAAATTTTAAAAACTCTCTATTTACAAAAAAAAATATGAAACCGCTTTGGAATTTTAGAATTCTTGGACGATTAGAGTAAAACCAAAAGCAAAACTGAGGTTGGACTTTCGACGGACACGACCAAACCTTATCCACCACCTTTGTCCGGAAAACTCAAAGAACTAAATTTTTGGGTGTTCTTACCTGGAGTCAAACTCTGAGCGTCAGTAGCAGAAATTGACTTCCGTCCACGCCGGACGGGCTTAGGCTTGGGAACTTCAAGTTTTTCTTCTTCCAAAGTATCCCCACTTTCTTCTGCTTCTGCAAATCCTTGATTGAGTGAATGGTCAGATGGGAGAAAAGAGGGTTCAGGTGACGACTCAGCCAGTAGGCTAGATGAGCCTTCCTGGGCTTCACTGGGATTCTTCCGCTTCCCAGCACGGGCTCGTTGTGAGCCTGAGCTCCTTGACGCTGCAGAAGCGTTGGCAACTTCTAAAATTTCTTTGATGTCTTCATTTATAGCCTTCCGCTTGGCTCGAGTGCTTCTTGAGCTGGTCGTACTCACATTGCTCTCTCCTGAACTGTCAAGTGAAGTATCCAGTACAGTTGTGTTGAGCACAGTTGAAGAGTTCGCCCTCGTACGAATCCGCCTTCCTGTAGTCGTATCATTGTGAGGTTCGCTTGTTGACTTTCGACGTGAGCGAGTCGACTTCAGGTTACGAGGCTCCGATTGAGCTCGCTCAGAAACTGGAAGGTGTAAAATTGAAGTTTAAAATCAATATAGCTAAACTGGCAAAATACAGGCTAATATTCAGATTTTTCATTTCGAATGTTTAAATTGTCCAATAAATTTGAATCTTTGAGTTTTCATTTTTAAAAAGTTCGGATCTTCATATTTCCAAAACAGAATATTTGAGTTGCCTATGTATTTGCAGTTTGGAAATTCTTGCAGGCAACGAATTAAATTTTTTAACTTCAAATTACCTCCAGTGACTGGAATATCTCCAGAAGTGTGACGGCTGCTCCTTCGGCGCTTGTTGTCACTGTCGCTCGGATTTCCTGAATCGTCTGAGCCCTTGACTGCTTGAGTTGACAAATTGAAAAAAGTACGCTCATCTCCCTCCGTCACACTCATCTCACTAATGTGTCTTGCTCGACTTCTTGTTAAAATCATACCCTCTACACCTTTCTCGGATTTGCTTGGGCTAGGACTAACACTGCTCTGCTTTTCGCGTCGAGAAGTGGTTGACTCTTTGTCTT
>JABASM010000955.1:0-17405 GCA_019776545.1 Brachystomella parvula | reverse complement strand
TGGCTCAGAGCCAATCGGAGAGCGAGTAGAGAAAAGTTGGAGTTTCGGGAAAAGAGATTTCGTAGAAAAGAGTTGAGTTGAGAATTGAGAATTGGAAAAGTTGAGAATCCGAGTCCGCCTTATACCAGAGCACAATCCATTTAGACTATCTGATTCAAGGATAGAGAGGCTTGGACCAACTTACAGAAGCTTCGTCACAAACTGAAGCTTGCACACATTGTAGCCTGGACTCAGATATTAAATTCTGAGGAACTGAGCATTCAAAATCGGGGATGAAACGCCATCAGTCCAAAGTGAAAATTTTTAAAGCTTGGAAATTAGCAATGTTCTGAGTGTGCCTTCGGACTGGAAATCTTTTACACCATTTGACTATACCACTGACTTCTTTCAATGAAGAATTTAAAAAAATGTTTCGACCCTTGTGGGTATTAGTACAAGAAAATTTATTCAAAATCCGGAATCCGAGCAAATCATTATGAAACACTGAGAATTCGCAACTTCGAGAGGCTGCGCTGCGTACATTCAGAATGAAGGAATGACAGACGAAGCAGAGGGTCCTGAAAATGAAGTCCGTGTAACTTTCTCCAATTTCATTGTAACTCCCAAAAGAAAACTTTCTCCACACGGATTTAATTTTAAGGACCCTGTGTCCTAATACAATTCACATGGATGCAATTCATCCCGCGGGGTTTAACGTTTGAGCATTTCAGATTTAGCCGACTCGGCTAACATTTAAGGAACTTCCCTTGTGAATGCAAGTTTTTTTATTCAGTTGATTTAGTTTCTAATTTTTTTTTTATTTTTATAATGATTACAACACTCTAAACAAATTTTTCAGCTGTCAGGTAACACGCCCCAATAATTGGGTCTTACATGTATACCTTATCCTAATTATGCTTCAAATTACTTACAGAATAACAATTTCATTTTAATCCGAATCTTTATTTATGCATTTTGCGAGCTTAGGTACTCTTCAAAGTTTTTAGGTCTGCGATTCAAGGCGTACTAACCTTAGTTTTTTTATTCGATTATTTTAATGCACTAATTATTTAACAAAACCCGTTACGTTATACTACTTGAAATCCGGGAAGATTTTTCCTTTTGTGTTTAGGGATAGGGATACCAGAATTTCATAGAGAAAGTTCTCGACTGCGTCTTACTGCCCCATGTGAATTTTTTGCCGCTAATTCTAAACCGAGTCACATTTTTCGGAGTTGCGTTTGAACACACGTGAAATTGCCTTGATTTTTGGACAGCTTTTTAATTCTATTTAGTTAATTGATTAAAATGATTTCAAGAAAGAAGCAAGCAAAGTTGAAGGGACCTGTTCAAACCGAGCAGAGAGTCCCAGCGAGTACGGGAATCTTCCAGTCGCCATCTTATCTTCCCCCATCCAGCTCCACCAGCTCAAATGGACAAGGTCAAGGTCTCAAGGAGAGAGTAGTTTCAACAAAGAAAAGGTCAGCGAGTCTCAAAGTAGAGCACGGAACGCGTGATACTCCAGGACAATGCTCTGAGGCTGTGACCAAACTGGAAAAAGGAATTAGAAGGGTTAAGGTCAATGGTGAAAGTTCTGCCGCTCGGCCTCCACATCAAGATGTGGAGTCAAAGGCTCCAGCCCCTCAGTCCCAAGTCCTCGAGTCATTGATCATGAATATAAGCCGAACGGTCAACACTGAGGACGAAGGACAAAAACAACGAGATCTCAAACGCCTGATCCTTTCCCTACAAGACTGGAATTATGTGGACGTAAGTAAATGTCTCCGTTGAATCATAACAAGTTTGGTCTAAATGATTGCTTTTCTTTCATTTAGGACCAGACGTTGATGAAGCTAGTGAAAGGATTACGCGAAAATGTTGAAGGGGTTGATGATAAGTTCTATCCACTAATACAGCAGATCCTGGTAAGTCATCTCTAGAAAGTTTTTTTTATAGCTTTTTGCCAAGTTTTCATTTGATTTCTGATAGATTGGGGATTGGTACTGGAGATCGAATAAGGTCATTAGCCTTGTCGATAACCTGGTTTCTGAGCTTTCGGTACTACGACCTGGATTCGCAGGAGCTGCCATGCAGAGTTTTATAACAAGGCTCATTCCACCACCCCATTTCAGACACTTTGGGAATGTGGATGATGTTTCAGATGAAGAGAAAAAGTGCTTCAGTATTTGCCATCGCAATTTGGAACACCTTTTCCTCTCATTCCCAATGTAAGTTAATCCGCTAATCAGAAGTCCCTCGTCTCCGGCTTTACTTCATTTGTTTATTTTTAGGAAGCAAGAGACCGGTGTTAAGACTATAGGAAATTTGTATCCATATATGGGAAAAAGTTCCCATACCCACTATTGTTATGTAACCAATGTACTAAGCGCAGCCGACACTTATCTAGCAGATGTCAGAGGACAAGTGCTACATACAATAATTCACAAGTAAGTAGCAGAATCTAGCTACATTGAATAATCAAGACGTATGTCCAAACACGCTGTTCAACGTGTTTGGTTTTTTTTCTCATTTCAACTATTTCCTCTGGAAAACTGTTGAGTTTTAGGTTGATTCTAAGATACATTGTTCTTAAACTAAGCCCACACATTTATTTCCCTTTTTTTATTATTTCAGATTGGTCCGAATAGATGTGAATATTCCTAAGCGAGATATAGAAGATCTTGACAAAAATATCAGCAATAGCTCAGTTAGAATTAAAGGAGAAGACCCTGGAATGGACATATTTGTGATGGAAATGGGAGAAGACAGCTTCAGGCCGAACCCTCTTATTGAGACCTTGGACGTGTGCCTGGACACAGTGTTCGAGTACACTGGCTACTTGTTCAAGTCAGTGTCTTCAGAAAGTGAGGATGGAGAAATGCAAGATGGGTCCAGAGACAAAGCAGTAGATCAAACTGCGCTTTTCAATACTTTTCTTCATATTTTTCAAACGGAAATACTACCGACGTTTGCAGTGAACAACGTTCAGTTTCTCTACTTCTATCTCCTCAGTTTGCGTCCGTCATTTCTGACAACTTTTCTTGAATTCCTGTGGAAGAATGCAACAAACATCAACACATCACCCGTCATTCGTATGCAGATAATGACCTACCTCGCCGGGATTTTGGCTAGAGCTGAGTTCATAAGCATCAAGTAAGTCCAAAATTTTCCTGTTTGTCGATTGCATTTTCTAAGGTTTTCATTTGCATAGAACCGTTAAGCGATGGCTGACTAAAATGTCTGAGTGGGCTAACAACTATGTAGGACAAAAATCCAAGGCCTGCCATTGGGCAAGTGTCAATGTCCAAGCCCATGGTCCGTTTTACGCAGTCTGCCAAACAATTTTTTACGTCTTCGGATTTAGAAACAAAGAAATCATCACCAGTAGGAAATGTAAGTGTAACAATAACAAGAATGTTTCACTCCGCGCTTGAGACTATAATTTGATTTTCTTCTCTAGCTCATTCGTTTACTCGTTCGCTGGATCTTGGTCGGTTGGTAACTTCGGATTTGAACCCGTTGAAAGCATGTGAGGACAAAATATCAGTCTTCTTCGTCAACGCTGCCCATCAGCATCAAATCTCTTACTGCTCAACAGTACTAGAGAGAAACCAAGGAGCTCGAATCCCCACTATCGCTCGTGAGATGCTCAGCGGTCTCTCCACGGCGGAAATTGAGTTCTCTGAATCCAATCGGCTGGAGTCATTTTGCCCCTTTGATCCGCTACTTCTTCCACGATCCAAGAAATGGATGGAAGGAATTTACAAGGAGTACGAGCCGTATTCCGAGGAAGTTAAAATTGAGGGAGGACTGAGGCGGAGAGACGAAACAGAAGACTCCATTGAAATGGAGCTTGGGAGTTACCCTCCTCGTACTACGGAGTTTTACTGTAACGGAGTTACGCCTTTTAAATTTAAGCTAGAAGATAGGAACGAGTTAGATGGATTTATTGACTAGGTTCAGCTGCTATCGTGATTTTGACCGTATTGTTGGTTACGCTATGCGATGTTAAATTTTTTAACTTAACTTTTAAAAACAAAGTTTTTTTTAAATCAATAAAATTTCGGAATTTTTTTTTTGTCGACAATAATCACAGTAGGAATCACCTGATTTTTTTTCTTGTTCAAAATTGCGTTAGACCGAGGATGAGGAATTACGGAGGTGGTGGAGTTCCGTTGGCGAAGAGGAGGCGCTTAAGTTCCACAACAGAACCATGGTGAGCATAAATATCCGCTCTCGTTTCCCACATCATATTAACTAAAACTTCATCATTCGTCTCATCCAAGTCAACAACGTCAGAAATGTTGGGAGAGAATCGAAAATATGGCACTCCTATTGAAGAACACCAGGCTCGAGCCCGCTCTACAACTTGCCCTTCCGCTTGAGTACTCTGAAAGAAGAAGGAATGAGTTCTGGAGTCATGGCGGTTTAGATTTCGGAAACTCACCTGCTCAACCAAGAGAGCAATGATATTTGCGATTTTCGGTGCTTTGACGATGGCATCGAAGAAACCATTTGGTCTGGAGATGTCATAGTGGGAAACTTGTGCTTTTACCTTCGGCTGAATTCCAGTCCCAAGTGAAACTACGACTGATGGCAACTTAGCTTCTACTTCAGTCGTCTCACCAGTGGCCTTGAAGACAGCAGACATTTGTGTCAGTTCCGTGAGGACGTCCAGCGTTGGATTGTTCGACACTAGCCCTCCTGTACAAAGATAAGGTATAATAAGGAGGGGGAAGAGATAGATTGCGTGGGACAGAACTTACCGTCAATATATTTCCCATCCAGTCGAAAGTAACTGGGTGCAGCACCTGTCGCTTTTGCAACTTCCCAGACGTAGAGTTCCTCCGGGCTCCGAGTACAGAAATCACATTCTCCCACTATCACGGCTGGCGATAGGAAATTTCGGAAAAAGTGGAAGTCAGTTGGACGACGATTGGCAATAGCTGTTGTGATCAAGAGCCTATGGAAAAAATAATTCTCAAACAGTGACAGCAAAAATAATACGATTTTCGCCATACCTTGGTCGATGAATGTTGCTCATTTTAGTTTCACTGCCGAATTCTTGTTTAAGGAACTCTTCCATTTTTTCCACGCTGTACGGCCTCTCACCCGTGAATATTTTGTCCTTGAGTCGTAAGTAGAGTGCTTGAATTTCCACAGGACTCTTTCCACTTGCTAGACATAAGGCCAGTATACCTTGAAACAAAATTCCAAAATCAGGCCGGTGTTATTTGATGAAGAAAAGGTAGAACAGAATTTCTGACCTCCTGTCGAGGTACCAGAGATCCAGTCAAATAGTTCAACAATAGGGACTCCGAATTCCTAAAAATAATTAAATGCCTAATTAAATTAAATAATTAATTTAAAGAAAAATAAAGCCACTAAGCCTAATCATTCTTACCCTTTGCATGTACATTAGGATCTGAGTGAGTACAAGCCCCCGAATGCCACCTCCATCCAAGCAAAGCACACGCCCACCAATGTGAACGTCTAAAAGGCTATTACGAACATTTGATCCTTTAGCGCCAGCTTGAAAACCTCCATCTGCTCCTATTTCGCTCTCACTTTCTCGGGTTACACTGCTACGACGAGATCGAGCCAGTATTTCACGACTTGAGCAGAGAGCGTAGAGTGCTTGGTGGACCAACGCTGAAAATTACAAATTCAAAAATAATCATCCCCCCGGAAGTAGTTTTAACTCACAAGGTTTCGAAGGAGAGAAGTAGTTTTCGGGAGGAATCCCTCCAAAAGTTTCGTCGTATTTACATCCCCTAGCACAGTGCTGCTGGAGAGAAGGAGGGCATCTGACCAAAAATAAAAAATATGAAGCATGAAGTTGCCTATAGAAAGTAATGGGGGTACCTTCTCGCTCCTACAGCATCCAAGTAGAAGAGGATGTTATCCATGTCACTTCGTTGAGAAGTTGAGATCAAGTGTCGAGGACTCTCTCCACGATTATTTACGAGGTTTACATCAGCATCAAATGCAATGAGAACTTGAAGGATTAGCCTGGAGCAAAGTCGGGAAGCGACGTGCATAGGAGTATCACCCTCAGCGTCCTTCATATCAGGAAACGCGTGGTGACAGAGTAATCCTAGGGCACCCTTGAGGCTCCCTCTCCGGGCCTTGATGAATTAACGCAATAAATAGGTGCTAGTTTTGGAAGGCGTTAGGAAAAGCTTGAGAACTACCTGAATGTGTAGTGCTGTTTGCCCAGCGTTATTGGCAATATTAGGATCGCTGCCTAGATCAAGCAACATATTGAGTGTTTCCGCTCCAGTTGCCCAATGCAAAGAACTTGTTCCATCCCTCGGGTCCTGGACAAAATAGAAGGAATTGGAACGGATTGGCCAAGAAATAATTTGATTTTGTATCCTACCCGAAGGTTGAGCTGTTCAGTTGAATGGGAAATTAGTTCCTGAATAGAAAGAACGGAATCACTTTTAACCGCAATAGTTATTGGATAGCCTTCGTTAGTTGAAACATTCACGTCTGATCCAGAACGAAGCAGTGTCTGTTATAGCAAATCATAAAAAAAAGCTTGAAAACAAAACCAAGCAAAACATAACAGTACAAAAACCAAAATACAAAACGGAATACACACCATAGAACGTGATGGAGTAAAACTTACGTGCACATTTTCTGCCAAGTTGACTTTGCAGGCTATCGACAGTGGAGTCATGCCATCTCTATTGGAGTCATTGACTATCGCTGAATAGCGAGGAGGAAGTTTGTCCATGATTAGCTGGAATTAGAATTTATGAGGATTTGCGAACACAGGTTTGCGAATCTCTACCTTTAGAATGGTTGGTGTTGACTTTGCTGCTAAGTGGACCACGTTGTTCTCCTTCAAATCTTTCATATCAAGAAAAGCTCCAGCATTTATTAATTCCACTGCAGAATTAAAGTTTTTGGCCTCGATGGCCACATGAATTGGCGTTAGAAGCATGGGACCGCTTTGCACATTGATATATCTAAGATTGATTTAAGATCAGTTTTTACCTTTTTTTCGGTAAAACCAATGTGCTAATGCCTTACTTCTTCATGTGGGGGTTCTTGAAAAATTTGTAATAATCGAAAGCTGCAGCAATGTGTGCAGCTGTCCACCCATCACATTTCGGGTCACGGAGTTTCGAACAAATTTTCTCAAGCACGTGTTTCTCACATATCTATCAATTCAACATGAAAATTAAGGCCCCAATCTCTTGCTGACATCAAACTAATACTTACTGCTGCCATGTCACAACTGATTAGAGTAGATAAAACATGTCTATAGCAGGCAAAAATTTTGATAGCCTCTTCCTTGTTGCTGGAGCGGTAGAGACTCCACATCTTATTAGTTGAACTAGGTTGGTGGGCAATTATAATCCACTGGGTCGTCCGGACTGCAAAGGCTCCTATTTCCATGGGTCCATGCAGAATTATAAACCCTCCAGGTTCACGCTGGAAGATAGGGTAACGAGCCACCTGGAAAATAAAACATTAAAGAAAAATTCATGAATCAAAAGGAGAAAACGAAGGATTTCTTACTTCGTCAAAGTTTCTTGTGATTTCTTGAACGAGATGAGGATTATCAGATGAAACGCCTGAGCTGATTACAGTACTCGCTAAGGCACTAGCTGATGCACGCAGTAAGCCACCGAGAAACGAGTCCGCCATTGTAATTGCCTTAGATCAGGAGCCCTGGTGCTCGATGACACCTAACCTAGAGATTATCAAATCATTCTTCTCAGCCGGTCCAAGAAACAAATAATTTCTGCAGTGATAGTGACCAACTAACTGACAAGGACCACAACATGTCCTTGTATAGCAGTCAAAACCAGTGAGGCCAGAAAGGTATTCTGGCAGTTTAAATCTAGGTATTAGTAAATAAATATGGAATTTAGCTACAAACCTGGCCAGTCTTCACTTTCGCCGAAGACAGATGACTCAGCTGGTGTGTGAGTGGGACCTCCTGATCTTCTGGTGTCTCCAACTAGCAAAATTTAGCACACTCTGCCTCGTCAATCCTGTAGCTAGTAGTTGGCTAGGTCTAACTAAAAAGTATAATTCTAAGTCCTCGTTGACATCGGATGGATGAACAAGGTCGTAAAAACGAACAAAATCATAAAAATTTACGATGACGGGAATAGTATGGGATCCCGCAAAAAAAGGCAAAGCAGGTGGACAGGCAGACGAGAGAAAAGCATGGGTGAAAGTGAGCAGATGATGCGAGAGGATGGAGATGAGTCACCACTTGTAGATATCGGCCGCCTCGCGTAGGATACTTTTCCACTCTTTTTAGTACTATGACTTTCCCTGTTGGCAACGGTTGGATGGTTGCAACCAAAAAGGGTGGATGGAGTGGGGTGGTGTAGGACCTCTTGGTAGTTCACTCAAAATCTGAAAAACTACTTTTCTAAATAAAAATCTAAACTAAAACTGACAATCTATAAGTCATTAAAATTATAAGTAACTCACTAAAGGTGCAATATACGTTTGAAAAAGACCCGTCATTAGATCATCTTGAAAAGTCACTAAATATGTAAAACATTAGTAAGCCACTTTGGAACTGTCGGTTGAAGAAAAGCAGTCACTCATCATCTTTGACCTCCAATGTGTTATAGAATTACTTGATAAGTTCAGTCTTTCCTTCTGGAGAGGATTTCTAACATTGCTTTACTTGAGCAACTGGAGTGGCTGGAGTTACTTCAAGTAAACTGACTCGGTGAAGTGTAGCAATTTCTGTACCAGAGGGTGACGGTGAATTGCTCTGCGATCAATTGCATATCTCATCCATTAACTAGCACTTCGTCGGTAGCACCTTAAGTTAATTTGACAGTAGCACTTGGATTCCGGAGCCGTATACTCTCTTGTTGGAGGTCAAAGATGATGAGTGACTGTTTTTCTTCAACCGACAGTTCCAAAGTGGCTTACTAATTTTTTTAGATATTTAGTGACTTTTCAAGATGATCTAATGACGGGTTTTTTTCAAACGTATATTGCACCTTTAGTGAGTTACTTATAATTTTTAATGACTAAGATTGTCAGTTTTAGTTTAGATTTTTATTTAGAAAAGTAGTTTCTCAGATTTTGAGTGAACTACCAAGAGGTCCTACACCACCCCACTCCATTCACCTTTTTTGGTTGCAACCATCCACCGTTGCCAACAGGGAAAATCATAGTACTAAAAAGAGTGGAAAAGTATCCTACGCGAGGCGGCCGATATCTACAAGTATGAGTCACCATGTTTTTGTTTATGACCGAGGTCCTTGACCTTGGAACGAGGATCACGGGATCCCCCAATTAATTTTCCATTTTAATGATGTTACCTCTAAATTCTAGTAGAAGTCTACCAAAAGCGGTGGAATGAGAATTCATCTTCCGACAGATTTCCTTGTTTATAGCATAGCTGTGGACCTGATGCTTCCGTACCCGTACCAGCAGTCTATTTCCGAATTTTAAAGATTTAAAAATCTTTGGAAATTCTTTCCAGCCTAAAATTAGTAAATGGAAATTGGTTATTTTTAATTTATGAGCAGATGGATGTAGAGCTCCTTTCCCTATTGTTTCTGCATAGCAGGCCCGAAATGCCGTTCTGGTCTTCCAAGACATGGAGGCGTATGACGGGTTCTATTTACCTTTGTCATTTGCTACTCCCACCTAAAATTCACTTAGGGCATTTCAATGAATAATGAAATGCAGCAACTGGATTTGACTCCGTCTTCGACCCTTATCACCAGTCCATTCCCTTCCTTCCATCCTACACTCTGAAGAAATTTAATTCATGGCTCCTACAATCTGTCACTGATAACAAGAGATACTCACTAAACAAATCCTCCCATTCACTCTCCCACTGAGCCTGGTCCAAATGGTAAGTAATTTTATTTTTTAATTCTCTTCAAATAAACATTACTATTTTTTTTAAATAATTTCCAAAGATTTTCTTCCTGCTGGGCTTCAGGCAGGGGGTGGACTTTGCTCTATTTACCAACACCAGCGAAAGGCAATGAATTACTTATAATACTTATTAGGAATATTTTCTGATAATTTTATTACTCAACAAAAATTACACATTATGCGCTGCAGACTTTCATTTCCCAAGCCAACCTTTCCTGAACCGCAACTCAACAATAATACATTCTACATTACGAGATCACGTCGTCTCCTCTCAAAATTATTATTGAAGGTTATGTAGCTATGTCTCTCAGCATTTCTTTCAGCGTTTTTGAGCTAATTAGCATAGGCTCATTACTTCTTAGCTAAATAAGCCATGCCTTTTTTCAGGAAAAGAAGCTGGATAAAAATCAAGTTTAGGAAGCGATGGAAGGCACTGAAAAACTCTCCAGCCTCAAACCAAGCTTCGATAGCATCAAGTTCAAGAGGAGCCCTAGGAAATAGCAGCACTGGGAAGAGGGGGAGAAAGGAATTCATTTGTATGCAGTGTATTTTTGACGTTGACCAATTTTCATCATCTAATTCGTCAAATTCAACTTCCAGCCTCTTCTCAACTATGTCAGCTCTTGAGGTAACCAGTAGCCAGAGATCTGAATGCCAAGTTTATCTCAGTTCAGAAGGTTCGTCAGGATGTTGGCATTCTATAAGCAAATGTCCCGTCCGTGAAAATTTTCAACTGACGGAGATGGAGAGAAAACTTTCTTCACGCGACGACGCGGAGAAAGTTCAGCTTCCCGAATCACTACTACTGGATGAATCATCAGATGAGAATGGATTGAAGAAAGTGAAGAAAGTTGGAGAAATTAAGGGTGAAGTTCAGGAAGAAAGTTCAAATTGTGAAGATCCTTATTTTAACGAATGGCAGTTTTGGCGAGTACCGATTCCCTCTCACGTTGTTCCACCTCAGTGCTTGAAGGACGTGAAAACTGAGTCTCCAGTGCCTAAGGAATCATCAGGGGAATTACCAGGAGAAAGTGAGGACGGATTACTGTACACCCTGACTCCATGCGTTGAATGCGAGGACATCAACAACAACGCTTCTTCCCATCCGAGATGCTTCTGGGCAAGTGGGCTTAATTTCTGTGGTCACCCTCGCCTACTCCTACTCCAGACAGAAAAGATGGGGAATCAGCCTGGAAAAGAAAAGGAAAGCTCTTCAAAATCCAAAAATTCTGGATTGTTGAAAAGAGGTGATACGAAGGGTAGTCTTCAATCCAAAAATGCAGGAGCCCTTGCTACGCAACCACCAGTTGGGAAGCATGGAGGAAAACAGCGAGCTCCGCCACCCCCACCATCCAAATCAACAATTATTCAAGTTGGGGAACTAGTACCGGATGAGAGATGTGGAGGATTACCTCAAGGCAAATCTCCGGTTGGTGATCTGCCTCATCTGCCTGATGATGTCAAAAACAACAAAAGAGAAGTAGACAATGCATTTGGACCAAGGAGGGGTAGTTCTTCTTTCCAAAGGACAAACTCAGAGACTGATCTCAGCGTAGATGATTTCTCAGTTTCTGAGAATAGTTCTTGCACACTTGCTGACACCTTCCAGACCGCTGCCACTGGTAGGCTTAAATCAAAAATAAAATTTTAGAAATAAGAATAATTCATTGAAAAATTTTCTTTCCAGGTCACAGTATCACCGGAAGCTATTACTCAGCCATAGCCAATGTCTCTCCACTTGATGACGACGGGGATGATGACACGCTCCGGAATCAAAGTGATCAACTTAGCATTGACTCAGTCGAGGTGAGAAGCATTCAGATCTTCAATAGAGCTTTTCATTGATCAGAAATCGAGGGCTTTGGATATACTAAGCAGCAACTGTGTTCTAATTTTTTAATCCCCTCGTTATTTTTTTAATTGCAGTTGAGCATGCCGGAGAATAAAGGAAATAGCCTATTTGATGAGGATGACCAAGTATTTGGAATGGCAGATGTAAATTACACGTACGTATCCAGTATCTTTTTAGCCGACCTGTAGACAAGTCTCAATTTCCCAATCTCGTTCCCAATTTAGTGGAGTCACCCAGCGTCCCATGACTACTTCCTTTACGTTAACGCGGAAGAAAAAGGTTGAGCTTTCTTCCGTCTCCTCACCAGTGGACGAACCCCCTGGGCTACTTGGGTCAAGAAAAGAAACAGGGAGTCAGCAGCATGTCATGGGTAAGCAAGTTTTTCATTTTTTATTTTTTGCGATCAGAAGACACGGCAAGAGTTTCACAAAAAGCTGAGGAAATTTTACTCGTCTCAGTTTTGAAATTAATTGTCAGTCCTTGAGTAAAGATGCGTAGGACCAGGTAATGAAATCCTACGTGATCTCCCACATTCATAAACTTTGATTTTCAGTAGATCCAATTACTACACGGCCGATAGGATCATAATAATCACAAAAACATGAATCATATCCGCTCATTTCTAACTTGGGAGGGATGAGGGACGGTTAGGCTCAGGAAAGCATGACAAGTAGGCTAGGGTTTGTGATTTCATCTGTTCAGATTAACTTGCTAAGGTGCTGGTGTTACAAAACACAATTATTTTGGATTTAATTTCCATCCTTCCATCGTTTCTGAAAAGTGCTCTTGTGCTGCTCCTTTTTCGAAAATCGATATTCAAGAAATCTTGAGTGTTTCGAGCCATAGTTTTTGGTGACGCGGAGCTCTTATGGCATCATATTCGCTCGAACTATTGCTGTGGGAAAACTACAATGTCATTTACCACCCCCTACCCTTTACGAGGAGGTAAGAGCAATCATCATGCTCAAGACAACCAGTTAATTATGATATTATTGCTCTGACAACGAATTCTGTCAGCGTTTTAGTACCAGAAACGCTAAAAAGTCTGTGGGCTCTCTCCAAGGTTCCTTGACAACCAGCACTCAGCCGAAAGCTTGAATTCAAAGAGCCCTTGAGCTTTCTCCAGAAATCCAGTAGATTACCATTGTAAAATTTTGATAAAGTTAACATTAAATTTATTTTAAAATTATAACTCAGCGAGAAATGGTACTCTCACAGGTCCCTAACAAGCTTTCTAGTAATTTTTCATCAGACTGCCAAACGTTTTCCTGTTCATTTCATGCTTCCGATTTTCTACTCCAGTGGTTCGGGACGTATTTACTCATCACAATTTTAGATTTGTTGTGTACACTAACATGGTTAAAACAAGCGGTGGAATTAGTAGAGTCTCGTCCTATTAAAAAGCGCATTAAAAGTAAAGGACTTTCCATCTCCAATTTCCTACCTTCAGCTAATTTCCATGATCTAATTTTTTCAGGTGGTCAAAATGAAGAATTTACTCAGAGTGCAGGTGGGCCATACAGACGCTACAATTCAGTCACCGAAGTTCCAGTCGAAAGCAACGTCCTCAGGAAAGTGGCAAGCCTTACTCTGGCTGAGCAACAAACGCAGCAATCATCCCTACAATCCAGAGCACTTACGAAACCCAAATTCGTCCCGGAGAAACTCGACTTTCGATTATATGAAAAATTTGAAGGTACAGGAATGACCAGTTTTATTATCAAGGTATTGGTGGAAATCATAATTATTTCTTTTATTTCTTTTCCAAGGCCAAATGCTGATTAATTGGTTCTTGTCCTGCTTCGAAGACGGAAATTCCGTTGTATCAACTCAAGACATGAAATATTTGGCTAATCAATTCTGCACCCTTCTCCTCGCTGCTGGTGTACTAAAACAAATCGAAGATGCCGAGGGGGCTGATGCGGATAAAATATTTAGGGTAAAATATTCTAATAAGCAACGTGGTAGCTCTTTTTTCACTTCGTAGTGGATAATTTCAGCCTGATTTAATGTACTACTGGTGCCACTCTGAGTCTCCAGCTATTTCAACAGTAGTACCTGGGAAGCTACCGCCTGTTTCCTGGCCCCCTACTGAAGATGCTTCTTTGCCCTCACGGAATGGTGCTAAATATACTGAAGCAGGTGAATTAGCATGTTTCAGAAAAAGTTGATTCTTTGACTGATTAACCGAATTAACAAAATTAATGGTGAAGGGGCTCAATTTGATACTAGGTGAAGGTACTGAGAGTAACATACGAACGCTCTCCCCTGAGCATTTGCCTCAGCCAGGCACAGTGCCTAAAACTGTGAGTCATTTCGAGAGTGAATCTGATCTAACCCGCCTTTCTACTTCCTCTGAGACGCTGGAGAATTCTGCTCCAGGTTAACCAAATTCCTCACTAACTTTCTAACTCCTTCCTGTCAATCGCAGTTAGAATCCTATCCAGGGGTTGTACTATCATTAAGACTAATAGAAATAATTCATATTTTTCTTAGAATTCCAACAAATGGTAATGGGACTCAAGAGAGAGCACAAGGAATCCATGGATAAGAAGATAGAGGAGCATGAATTCAGAGTCTTTTCTGTACGAGGAGAGACGCAGGAAGCAGTCGAGCGAAAATACGGTACTCGGATTAAGGAGCTTGAGCAGGAATGCGAAACGCTCAGGACGCTACTTTCTTTACAGGTTCAGTTTTTTTTTTTTTTTCAATTCCGTTTTGCCTGGGACCGTAGCTAATTTTTTAATCATTTCAGAATTTGACAGCGAAACTGACTGATGACTTCAAATCTCCAGTGAATGAGACTCCGCCGGTTCCCATCTCTGCGCCACCACCACCCCCTCCACCTCCACCCCCACCACCAATGGCAGCTATTCCTCCACCCCCTCCTCCTCCAATGATGGGAGGGCCTCCACCACCGCCTCCCCCGCCAATGATGGGAGGACCTCCACCGCCGCCTCCCCCGCCGATGATGGGAGGACCTCCACCACCGCCTCCCCCGCCAATGATGGGAGGACCCCCACCACCTCCTCCGCCAATGGCCGGTGGCCCTCCTCCCCCTCCTCCGTTGCTCGGACAGATCGGTCCATCGATACCTGCGGGGCAGACTGCAGCTTCTTTCCCGGCTCCACCTCCAGGTGGTTGGCAACTTAAAACGGAAGCCCGTAAAAAACCAATCCAGCCTAAAGCTCCAATGAAGCGTAAGTACTATTCATGAAACAGAAAGAAAAATCAAATTCCAAAGAAACTTTTTGTCACAGCATTATATTGGACCAGAATTCAGATCAAAGAACCAGGACCATCACAGCAGACTCAGGGTGACCCAGGATTACAAAAATCGTGAGTCAAAAACATATTAGCCAGCAATTACAACCAGAATTCACTGTTTTAACCATGTAATTGTAAGCAGCGAAAAGAACACAGAAACTAAGCTCTGGGACAAGCTGGAAGAGATTTCAATTGGTAACTGGGATGACTTTACATCTCTCTTCAGCCGACAAGTCGTCGAGAAGAAAGAACCCAAGGAAAAGAAGGAAGAGAAAGTGGTAGCGGCAAAGGCAGTTTCCGTTCTGGACCAGAAGCGAGCACAGAACGTTGGGATTTTTATACGAAGTAATAAATTAGAAGATGAAAAACGTCAGCCGGACATTTCGAAAATCAAGGATGCTGTTTTTGAGCTGGATTTAAGCGAACTCAAGTTAGAAACTCTGGAGAAAATTCTGGATATCGTAAGAAACCAAGTTCTTCTAATAATACTGTAAATTATTCCTATGATTCCATAATTAGAAAGCTACTGAAGAGGAGTACGCGCTTATGAAGGACCATGTTCAGTCAAATCCTGACTTGCCTCTAGATAAATCAGACAGGTACGCTGTGAAGAAGGACTTGAACAAGAGAATGGAATTTTCATTAGTTTTATCCTAGGTTTCTTTATGATCTCAATTCTATACCTAAATTCTCGGAACGAATTCAGTGCTTCACATTCCAATTTACTTTTGCTGAGTCGTTTACCCTCATTGAAACGAAATTAAGCAACTTCCGCCTCGTCTGTGAGCAACTAATGTCTTCCAAAGACTTAAAAAATGTCCTTGCCCTCATCCTCACTTATGGGAATTATATGAATGGAGGAAACATGCAGAGGGGACAAGCGGACGGATTTACTCTGGACATTTTGCCGAAATTACGAGATGTCAAGAGCAAGGATAATTCTTTCACATTTCTTCATTTTATCGTTTCCACGTATGTTAAGGTGAGATTAGAATCTTACGTCCGTTCGAATTTTACTGATTGTCCTTTTTCTTTTATTTAGAAATATGACGAATTTCGTGGTACGACTGAAGCTAAACTTCCAACCCCTGAGCCAAGTGATATAGAAGCAGCAGCTTTAGTTAATTTTGAAGATGTGGCAATAGATATTGGAAAGCTGAAAGAAGAGCTCAAAAGTATGATTTCTTAAATGCATTGAAACGTAGAAACTTAATGGACTTTATTCCATGTGTTCAGAATGTGAAACCCGAGCCCAAGATGTGATAGCCTCGTCCACTGAAGAAAATCTAGAGCCTTTTAAATCCAAAATGAGTTTATTCTTGGATCAAGCTAAGGAGAAAGTCAGGGATGTTGAAGAAAGTTTTGATGAGGGGAAAAACACGTGAGTTAAATTTTTTTCTTTCTGATTTTCATTTATTCATCCTGAGTTCTTATTTTTACAGGTTCGTGAGGACGATGAAATTTTTTGACTTCACGCCTAGGCCGAAGAAAGCTGGTGAGCTTCCAGCTTCTTCAGACTTCTTCCAACCTTGGTTCATATTTTGTAATGATGTCAAAGAAATTTGGAAAAATGAGCAGCAAAAGATATTTAAAGAAAAATTGAAAGAGGCCGAGCAGTATATTCAGTCGAAGCGTGTGGGAGCCAGCAAGTTACAGAAGCAGCCGAAGAAAGCTGGGGGCTTGGTACGTTTCACTTTCTCTTTGCCTGTTGTTTTATGTCGATAAATTTCTTTGCCTAATTTTAATTACAGAAAGACAAAATAATGGGGCGGCTTAGCAAGCAACGAGAGATGAGCTGAAGATTGTTATACTCATTCAACTAATATTTAAGTTCCAAGAGATTTCCCGTAAATTGTGATCAACCTAATGAGAATTATGCACATACGACATAGTATATTTTGAAAATGACTGCGATAATAATTGTACAATAAATCATATATGGATCCTAAAAATTGAAAAATTCCTATGTACATTGGTCAACATTTTTCATCAACAAGATTGCTGAAGGCTTCGTACCGCCAGTACCCACTGCTTTATCTTATCTTTTACGCCTCGGAGTTTGGAACTCCAAAGATGTTAAAGCAATTCCCCAGACTGCGCGGAGCATGGTTATCGTTCTTTGACTTCGCGACTGCGATCTCAACGCTAATGAATCAACTGAAGGCCAAAGAAAAGGGTCAAACAGTGCGGTAAGCATGCATAGCTTTACGCTGAAACTGTTTTCAATTCTAGGTGGGGGATAGCCAGGACGCTTGGCAGCCAGGACAGGTTTCTGCCGGAGAGGTATAGATTGCTTGAATCGGGCTATTTTCAGCTCTCATCAAGCTTAAATGGAAACGGAATAGATCGAGAATAAACTAACTCGCAAAGCAATGCTGCTGGACAAAATTATTTCTGGATGGGAAGAGCAAGAAACCATTTGGAT
>JABASM010000954.1:0-17406 GCA_019776545.1 Brachystomella parvula | reverse complement strand
TAGCGGTCTCTTATTTTTTTAATTACTGTTATATGTTTTTTGTTTCAATTAAAAAAAAAATTTGAAATCAATGGCGATTTCGTGGGTTGTTAAGGCTTGGGGATAAAAAAAAAAATCAACAAAATCTGAATCCATCAAAACCTGCCTCTTGACTTCCTTTTCATTCCACAAGCTTCTTGCCCAAACATTTGCAAAACGAAATCAAGCCATTCTCAAAAATATATTCAATGTGGGGCTATGTTGCCGCTCGTCTTTTACGTTTACCCTTCACGATTCTGCCTAAACTCCGGCTGTTTTTCAGTAGAAGTTCTAGTTCGAAAATCGACAAAAAATTGTTCTTCCAGCGCCATGAAACACCTCCGATTATTTTACTGTCTAAAAAACAAAATTCCCTCAGATTCTGCTCATTTTTAGCAGCCCTGTTGCACTTCTCAGACTTGTCATCATAACAGGGAAAAAAATTTTTTTTCATCATTCCAGTAGAGAAAGTTAATAATTGGACCTAAAACCCACGCTTCCTCCTATATTCTTCTTGAAAATAAAGAAAAAGTTTGAAAAAAATTGGGGATCCAATTTAAAGGTCCTTTCCATCCTTTATATATGATCATCAACTGCCTCTCTACTCTCCTCGCCACAACTGGACTCAATTTCTGGTCGATACAGGAATCTAAAAAATTTAAGTAGGAAAGGCTAAAGTTTTTTTTCGGGTTTTTTGAAGTGAGTCCAATTCATTACATCTGTAAACCTCTCCCATGTGTGCCTAAGGAGAAAGTAGTGGAGAAAGCATGGGTAAAGCTAGAAAAAATGAAATGTTCTCTTTGCCATAAGGGATTGTAAGGAAAAGAAAGTCACAGATATTTCAAATGTTCCTTTTTTCCTTTAGCCTCACCCTCCGTCTGCTACCCTTTGAAAGGAGAGTAAGAGACGCGGGGAAGACGACAAGTGACAATCTTGAAGTTTTCGTCTTTCCCTCCCATTACTTGCATTATGTTACATTAGACCAATTTTCTTAGTGTAGAGAGAGAGAGGAATGAGGGTGGAGAGGCAGGGGCTAAGTATTGGTGGACGTATGGACGGATTGCTTTCTCCATCCCGTCCTTCTTGGCTCCTTGACTCTACTTGGCTTCCTTCCGTCTTAATATCCACTCTCCACAGCTGCTTCTTCTTCTCCTTTACTTTTTATTCTTTACTTATACTACACATACTATTTTTTTCTTCTTCCTCCTTCCAGAAGAACCGGCGATGAAAGTTCGAACTGCCCTATTCCTGGTCTGGTCGAGTACGAGTACAGAGTTCAGCGAAAAAAAAAATAGTCCCATATGCCATCCACTATGTTCACTAACACCAAAAACTATTTGAGACTTTCTCCTTATTTAACTTTCTCCCTCTCGGCCCTCGTGCTCTTCTGACTTCCCCCGCTTCTCCCCACACGCTGAGGGCCGATTACATTACATAAACTAACAAGCTCAACATCCTCAGCATCTGATCACATTATCGATTTGACATCTTAACGTCTTGCATTATCCCAAAATCCTATGCTTCCGCTCTCCTAACTACTACTACTCGACATCAAACTTTTCAAATTCTCATTTCTCCTATTTTCATTATTCTCTTGTTTTCAACATCCCCTCATTCACTCCACGCCTGCTAACTCTCTGCAGCTGTCAAAGGTAAACGAGAATCTAACAGAATCTGTCTAGAGCTGGAGAAAAAATAATCAAAAAATTCATTGGATTTATAGTGATTGTTTGCTTTTAAAAAATTTAAATGAGAAAATGAGGAAGTTAGCTAAATTTTGTCAGAATGGGAAAGATTTGAATTTTTATCTAAAGGATTCCGCTGGGACCCCAGTTTTAGTTAGCCGTACAAATGTCAAGGACCCCTTTCCTGCAGTTGCATTGCATTTTTTTCTGCTCGTCCTAAACGAAATTATATAATCCCAACGTCTAGAAAAACGAATCCTACAGTTATGAGCTCTCACAAACCAAGGATTTTTATTCTACTTTTTTTCGCCGCTATTTTTTAGATAATAATTTCCTTAGAGTTTTGAGAAAACATTCATTTGCCTTTGACAATCTGTCTGAAAGTTGTTTTTTAGTTTTTTACCTAATTGGAGCATTTTTCAAAATTTTTTGATTTCTCATTTTAATCGTTTTTTCATCGCAAAATTTTTTGTAAATTTTTCTGAATCAGGTGAGAGCAGGTCCCCGAAAGCTAGGAAACTCTCAATTTTACAATTTATAATCCAGGTCCGTTTTAAAATGCCATCAATTTTTGTAAATATTTGATTTGCTTTTGGAAAATTCCTTGCGAAATAAAATCCTTGGAAAAATTTTTGCATTTTTTTTTTTATACGCAGCATTTTTTAAAACCACTTTTTGACTTAGGGTCGGTGGGGGTAACTGTGGACCGTGGAGCAAGTGTGGACCGCTGAATTTTCAAGCATTAAAGACGTGTTTTGAAATAATTCAAAATTCGAGCAATATGTACTTGGCCTCGCGCACATTGCTCGAATTTTAGTTAATTAAAAAACATGTGTCTAATGCTTAAAAATACAGCCGCCCACAGCTGCCCCACCTTCCACAGTTACCCCCACCGATCCTATTTTCTTTCTTTTGAAATTAGCTACTGCTAATGCAGGAACTGAAAAATTTACTATCTAGAATACGAAGTAGGATACAAAAGGAAGGAAATGAGAATGAGTGATGGGAAAGAAAATAATGGAAATTATAGAATTTTTACCTGGAACTAGCAAGATGCAGAAGAGGAGAAGAGATTCACATATTTTCTCTTTTATCATCCTCATTTCTGTCATTCTTTCTCTGAGAGTCTTGTTATACCAGTTCCTTGGTAGAGAAATTCCTGAGGTTTTTAGTAAAGATGAAAGTATAGCGAATCCTCCTGGAAAAATACAAAAATAGGAATTATTATTTAGTTATCCTGAAATTGTAATTCTTTCATTTTAGCATTTTTTTTTTCGAACTGCATACACAATTTCAAGAGTTTTAGAAATATAGTGGGAATCATAAAAAAAAAAAGAAAGGCTCCACAAACCGACCCCTCGGTTAATTTGACTGATTTTTTATATTTCTTGTTCCCAGAGATCTTTTCCCTGATGATGAAAATGCACTTTGATTTTCATGGAGTGGATAAAATAAAAGCTAATTTTTTGGTTGGATTATTATGGTATAGCCCAGTTGTTTTGAATTTAACTGAGATAAATATTTCCCATTCCCTCTCCTCTCATTCAACCTCCCATGACTCCTTAAAGCCTCTGGAAGATTTTCCTCAACGCTCCTCATTAATTTTCAGAAGTTGACGTTGATAGACGTAATTTAGGTGGCGGAACACCCGGGCGTCTTCAACCTGTCACACGTAAACTACAAAACAGCAAATGAGCAATTCGAATTGATTAAGATTAAGAGAAACCGTACAGAGGAAATAAAAATAAAAAATAAAAGAAAACTTTGAATATTTTCTCAAAGCCCATAAACATTTGTTTTGATAAAACTTAATTGATGGAACTTCTTTTCTTTATTTTGAAATCTTGGAATGCAATTCTCCATAAGGGCAAAACCTGGCTTCTGGCAAAAATAAAAAAATCAAAAATCTCTGAACTGTACTTACTAAGTCCCAAGTGGCGTTAAGAAATGTAAAGAGCCTTCCAAAATATTTACATACTTCCAACAACTCCTTCCTCAGTTTAAACAAATGAAAAGCTGAGGAAGGGAATTATGGGATTGTTTAGAGAGAAAAAGCTACTCAACTGACAGCGTTTATTTTCTTCACGCTAACTGAACTTGATTCAACAAAAATTAAGTTTGAACTGATGAAGGATGGGCTGGAAGAAGGAAATAAATAAAAAAGGGAACAAAAAACATAAAATTCTTCTCAAAATCTTCACTTCTCAACTTTTTGCATTAGGGGTTTTCCCATGCTTGGCTTATAATCCAAAAACCGATCATTTTTGAAAGTGAAATCGGTCGTTCAATCGGTTTCAAAACGAACCACTCTGCACAAGTTTATTTTTTGATTAATTTTCCATGTTTATAGTTCCTTTATGAAATTTTGGTGACGTTGGCATGTCTAGGCGGCTGGACACGGCTGCTTGGACAAGGTCATGACAATATGGCCACCTTGAAATGGCTAGCTTTACATGTTCCCCCCATGGGGTGTTCATCATGACACGTCCATCATGACAGCTCGGCTGAAACGTCCATGCTCACATTACTCCCGTGACATGATGGTCACGGTGGCCATATGTCACTGACATGTGACCTTGACATGGCCACTTTGGCATGTGCACATTTCCAGTTGACAAAAATTTCCAGTTTTGGGGATCCGGTTTAGCACCTTAAATCTCAAATTTTGAGATTTATAAGGTGCTAAAACCAGTTTGAGTTGAAAAAAAAAATTCAAAAAATGGAATTAACCTGAACTGTACCACGCATTCTGAAAATAATTTTCCGAAAAATAATCTATCGAGGATTATAAGTCTTTTTTTATGTGAATCTACTTTTAAGTAAAAGTGAATTTCCTTTTAGAATTCAGGATTTTGGATTAGAAAAAAAAAATGAATTCTGTGTTAGAACAACTGGGGGCTAAAAGTTATTTCAACGTGAAATTCCTTGGCAAGATGCCTCTTCTATCACCACCACTTCTAGAAACCAGTAAAGGATATTGTCGCTTTATGGGCATTCGTTAACTCTGAGAGACTCAAGAACAGGATGAGAATGAGGATGTAAATTGATGCTAGCTAATATATTTCCTTCTCCTCCTTCTGCCGCATAAGGACTCAAATTTTAGTTTACTCCATCAATCAGGTTCATTTACAAACATTTTTAAACAAGGTAAGAAATTTTTCAAGCAGCTGTAAGCAATAGCGTCTTTACTGGAAAATACTCATTCTATCTTCTGCAATTTCTGAATGAAAAAGGCATAACTGTAAAAAATTAATCATGCATCTTGAGATATTCTAAAAAAAAATTCGAGATTTTCTAGTACAATATAAGAACCGGTACAATGGTGCTGAGGTTGGGAATAATTTTAAGAAATCAGTGAAGCCCGTTAAAGAATACCAACGAAATAATTAGCATGTTAAATTCGGTATTTTGAAACCCCGAAAAAAATAATGCCATTCTCGCTGCATACATCTTCACCACAACCCGGTTTTTCAAGGCCCAAGACCGTGAAACCTAAAAAACTGGAGCAAATAAAAAATTGGGAAATTTGTTTTTCATAAGAATTTTGAAACACCAGACTAGCAGAATGCATCACATTCTAAAATTAAGAAGAGCAAAATTTATTTTCAAAATCTGAAACTGGGTTCTAGTGAAAACATCTTTTATTTTTAGCTTTTCCAGGTAGTGGTCGTCTTTGGATGCCAATTTTTCGAGACTGTGATTCAAGTAACAGTAGTTTTAATAAATTAGGTATGTAACCCTCGTGTTCTTCAAAACTGAGAATGGATTGTTAATGAGTAGGGTGGGAAGAAGTGAAAGGATCATTTGTCATCTTCAATTTATTTTTGTTTGGGGGTGAAAGAAAATAAGGAGAAAATGAGTGTAGAAAGGGAAAGCTTTCCTTGTTTTTAATCACTTTCACTCCATTAAAATAATTCCTTTGGAAGTATGATCACTCATTTCTATTTCTCAGATAGGCTTCTTACGATTTTCCTAGAATTCTAAATGGTAATTCCAAATATTCTTTCATTATTCGGATATTCAAAGGCTTTGGGATTGCTGGGAAAATTAAAGTTATTTTAGATTTTCTGGAAGAAAAAAAAAATCTTTTCCCCTTTGTTACCATTTTAAAAGCCAAAAGACAATAAACCCCTCAACGAAGAATATACTGGAGAAGCTTGAAATACTTGGAGGCTAATATTTTCAATTGTCTCATCTGAGTGAGAAGGAGACTAAACATATAGGTTCCCTCTGAAGTGAATATGGATGAGGTGAAGACGAGTCCGTGTAGGATTCTTCTAAAAGAACAAGACTGGATCTTTGGATTTGAATGAAGGGAGAGGAACGTGTCACCCTGAAAATGGGATGAATCTAAAACTTCGACTTACTTACTACCCTCCTCTTGTTTATTTGCGTTTTTACACTACAACCCTTTTTCTTCTCCTGCTTCTTCCGCATCTTCGTTTTTTTCTATTTTTTTTTTTCCATCTCCTCTGTTAACTTGTGTCAGTTTCAGACTAACCACATCACATCTTTCCCACTTCGTCGTTTTTTTTCTTTCTTTTTTTTACTACCGAAACTTCCTTTCACGGTTGAGCAAACACGGAGGAGACACTTTAAGTTCATTTTCAAAGAGTAATTCATCCCTATCCTTCAACCAGAAAAAGATTTGTAGTCAAGAGGCGTTAAAGGAGAAAGGAGTTTAAAATCAGGAGAGGAAATGTCCCCATATACCAAAACACCTCACTTTGATTAATAGATTCCAAATGGTTACACAGGGATTTTTTGTCTTTTGGAAAACAAATGAGGTAACCAGGAGGCAGAGTAAAATAAAAATAGAAATCACTGATTGACACACGGACTAGCGTCTGGAAATTAAAGCCATTCAAACCGTCTTCAAATAAAACTAAGCCTGGAGGACTGTGGAGTGGGCTAGATTCTTCAAAACGAGTTTTATACATTAGATTAAAGTGGACAAAAATGGTGTCAACCATACAAAAATGGTAAGACAAAACATTCGAAAATGCAAAGTTCCTTTGTTTTCATACGAGTTACGCATATCACAATGCTGCACCAGCCTATATTTTCCTTCAAATCAGTTTTGCAAAAATGTTCACAGGATTTTATGAGTCATTTTTTAGCCTTTTGACGACTTTTAGCTAAGGCTGTAAAATTAAGGGCGGTTTACAACTCCGGTTTTCTGTGGAAGCGTTTGCATTGAGCACTGAGAGAAAATATCACTGGAACGGGGGATGAAAAAATAGGGTGGTGGGAATTTTAGTTATTAAAATTAAAGTTCGTGTATATTCTTGGACTGTGAGGGTAGAATTGAAGAATGGAGGGTTAGAAATGAAGAAGAAAGTGGAGGGAGTGAGGAAAATAAGATTTGTGGCCTCGGAGGAGGATTTCTTTTGTGGGGAAGTAAAAATGCCACAGGTACTTTCACTCTTCCACCCTTTTCATCATCATCCCTCTCTTTCCCTCGTTCTCCCCATTCCTCATCTCATCATCAGATCAAATAAAGATTCAAAAGAAAGACTTTATGTCAACACCACCAACGGAAGGGCTGGATCCTTTTGTTTTATCACTTTATCCTCAATTTAAACAAACTTGTAAATTAAAAATTTTTTTGAAACTAGTATAGTTCAAAATTTGAAAATTTTGACAGCCATGCAATTATTTTATTTGCTCAGAAAGGAACCGAATTGGAAGAAGAGGCTTTCAAAAATTCAAAGCGTACTTAGGGGCTCATAAGAACTTCAATTTAGAAATTTTCGGCTAAATATTTTGACCAGAAAAAGAATGGGGGAATCTCTGCTATTCACAAAAATTAATCCATCTGGATTCATTTTCTAGCTTTTTCACAAAATAAATTTCAAATAATTAAAGGTAAGTATTTAAGTAGAGTAAATCCTTACCATTTTGAGGTTGAAGCAAGAGCAGACGTCAGAAAGGATGAATGTGCAGCGAGTCAGTAACTCTCTTTTTCCGGTTCTTCCTTATCCTTATGACTGAATCGGCCCTGTGCTAGTTGTCAGGATAAAAATCCAGGTGAGGCTATGCTGTTTCTGGGATTTATTGGTGGAAAGGTGAATGAATTGGAAATTAGGGAATTGAGATTACTATCCCATCCTATTCTCAAGGGATGAAAATGAAACAAAAAACACCCCTTTGACTTCTACTGATCTCTAAACCAGGGACAACACGATAGAAAATGAGATAACAGTAGCAGGAGCAAGAGTTCCAGCTTCTAATCCCTGCTCTCTCCTATTGGGAATGATCGTAATGAATGACTAGGATTTGGATAAGAGCTCAATAGTTCTAGTCTTTCAAGCCTAACACCCCTGCCGAGGAACCTACTCTGACAGAGACCTGGACCACGACTTTCTTTCACCCAAACTCTGTATCGCTCCCAAGACTCAATTCCTGTTGGATGACTCCCTACGCTAAAATCTCAACAACCGAGAAAATCTCTCCACTCCAAAACCCCTACCCTACAAGAACCTCTCGAAACGATAAACTTCAGCTTGAGATCCTCTAATTCAACTAACGGAGAGACTGCGCCAGGGTCCAACGAGCCAAAAAAAAATTTACGCTTACGCGTTTTCTGATAAAACGACAATGAGGTAAAGTTCATTAAAACCCATTGTATAAAAAGACAACTAAAATATAAAATACGAATTTAAAAAATTGGAATGAATTTGTTGATTGATAGTTTTTAACATGCGATTGTCCTACATTCTACAAGACGACTTACACATGCGATGCGGTAGCTAAAACCAATCACCATTAAAAAAAAAAAAACACGACTTAATAGTAGTCCTAAAGTTTAGCTGAGGTAGTGATATGCAGCGGAAACACCCTGGAAACAAAGGAAACCCAGAATAAAATTAGTTGGACTGGCCAGCGGCTGAGGCCATCAGACTGGAATGACAAGCTCACCTCAAGACTCTGTGTCGATGACAAAGATTTGAGACGTAGATGATTCATGTGACATGGTTTACACATAAGACGGTCATCCAACGGGTAACATCTCTTGTCTGGCTCATCCGTCAGTTGTATTCCACAGTCCTGAAGAAAAAAAAATATTTTTTTGTTCAATTTTTGATTGGTTAAAGAAAATTTTAGCCTACTCTCCACCTTACCTCGCATGAGTAGCAGTCGACGTGGAAATCTTTATCCATGGACACGACTCGAACTGTTTCCTGAGTTCCCTGATTTGAGGAAAGAGAACAAATTAATCGTAAGTATAGTCCAGGGGTGAGGCATGTTACTGGCTCTGCATGTGCTTACCTCAATAGGGGTTATGGACTTCCCGCAGGCGGCACACATGGGGGCAAAGATCTCGTGGTAATGGTTAATGCAGTAGATCTTGTTATCCATATCCACACTGGGATTTAAATTGAAGAAATCAATTTAAAAATTCTAGTGGCCGAAAATCAGAACTATTTTGCAAGGCTCACGTGAACGGAATTCCATCGAGGCAGAGATTACAAACACAGCATCGAAAGCAACCAGGATGATACGGTCGGCCCATCGCCTGTAAAATCTAGAAATGCAAAAATTTTGTCAAGATTATTAACTGCCTCAAGGAAGATTTGTGAAATCGGGAATTCTCTTACAGTTTCCATAATCAAGTGACCGCAAATAGTACATCGCTCTGCCGTCTGCTGAAATCCAGAATACAAGTAATCCTCTTCACAGAACACATTTCCGTTGACGTTGTAAAAGGCTTTTCCACGGAGAGTCCTCCCACAGGAAACACAAGTGAAGCAGGTGGTATGATACAAGTGGCCCATAGCCTGACATGCCGATCCTGCTCCAACAACTTTCTTATCACAGCCATAACAAATTCCTAGAAAAAACAAAAACCAAACGTGAGTACCGAAACTAATCAGAATATTGAACAGCTGACGACGGGGTATGAACGAACATAAGGTAAAAGTTACTTGCCAAAATATGCCTCCTGCTCCTCCTGCTCAGCCATTTCTTCTTCCAATTGACGTGTGAGCTCTTCAATCTTTCTCTCTGCCTCCGTTGGACCCTATGATAACAAGTTTTCATTTTCAACTACTATTTGAATACGATTTCTAATTTTCAGAGTTCACATACGTTAGTTTTATGGAGAGTCATTGATGGTAAGAGTTTTCGTGCACTGTTAGAATTTCCAGCCTTCGCCGCTTCCCCACCAGTTTGTTTCGGTGGAGCCAGACGAGTATGAGTATTTCTAGTAGGGTTAGTCATAACATTAGTTACAGCGTAGGGTGAGGGAGACGAGGATCCACCTCCTGACTGAATTGGCTTGAACTGACTGGCTGATGGGATTTCAGCATATAAGTGACCTTTCGGGACTATCTCACTGTGAGCGACCACCCTGGACGACCCTAAAGAAGATGAAGTCATGGGTTTTTTCACCGGTACTTGCGGACAGGCCTTGCTACTATTACTATTTGCTAAACTGATGCTACTCCCAACATGACTCAACGGGGCGTAGATATACTGACTATCTAAATGCCCTACAGAGGACTTGTAACCATTGATCAGTGGTTCATGGATCTCTTGCTGCACACTGTCCAAGTTCTCATAGATTGGACACTCGGAATTATTCTCAAGGGTGGAGCCGGAGTAGAGTGATTTATTGAGGCTAACACTTCCACTGTATGGTGATGGAGATGACCTACTACTGGCAATGGAATTCTCACCAGACTGGAGTTGATGGTAATTTGATAAGGCGCTGGCAGTTCCACTAATCTTGTGGTGAAATGCTTCATAGGGTGGTGGAGGGGGCGGGGGTGAGAACTGGGGCGGGTTATATCCAACACTTGTCTTATTCAAATTGGCATAAATGGGATCATCGGGAATCCCACCTGATTGGGAGGGTGCTGGAGAAGGGGTGTGGATATAAACGTTGTTCCGAACTGCTGAATCTCTTGATTGTGCGTGTGTAGTATTGTAACTTGGTTGACATCTGGAATTGATTGATAAGTTCTTGAAATGATTATTTAGGGAAGACGTAGAAGAAGCAGCTCCCGGATCAGCTGATGGCGTGGGGGTACCACGGACGGCGTAGCTTAAGGAATTGCTTGATATGTTACGTTGTGGAAACGGGGCTGTGTTGCTTTTATCCGTTTCTACTCGATTTCCACCTGCTGCTTGAGCATGGTTCTTCTGAATCCGGTTTCTATGTTGCAAGTAGGCACTGGTCGTTGAAACCGACGAGTTCTGCGACATGCTGACTTCTTAATTCAGCTCGCTAGGACGCAAAAATAACTTATGACCAAAATGTACCCTAGTGTAAGGAAGTTTTGAATCGTTGAGCGGTTGAGTTACCAATAAATATACACGGAGGCCAATGATTACCTGCGAAGGAGAAAATCTATTAGAATTTGCATCTGGAGGAGGAATTGAATAGCCAGATAAAGTAAATACTTTTACCTCATTACTGTCAGCAACAGTAAAGCAAGAACTGACCTTAGATAAATTGTTTAAAAGTGTGTCACAGGACTGGACCACCACGGAATGTATTATTTTTGTTTTTACAAGAAAAAAATAAAAAACCTGAACGAAGTGGTGCAAAAACCTTGCAGAAGAGGAGCCTCACCTGAAAAACCTTTGAGTTTTTTGAAGTACCCGCCTGCTTGTTGGACAAACAAAAAAATGTCAGACTCGTACCCTCGTACTGACAAGGGAACGTTTAGATGCGACCTCGGTTCGAAAGCCCAAAACTACTATCAAAAACTAAAGTTAATCAACATAGGGGTTCATAAAGGTGTGCTAAAGCGAAACTGGTCAACACAAGGGGATTTTAATTGAAGAAGCTGAACTGAAGCGGCCCAGCGATTAAAAAACGGTACTTAGAGTTTATCTAATTTTGTGCTGCAGAGGTGGATTCTGACCACGATTCTTGGATTCTGACATCCGTTGACAGAAAAGGTGAAAAGGTGAAAAGGTTCTGAAGATTTTTGACGCCATGACAGCCAAGAAAACTTCTGTTATGAAACCGGAGGAGAACCTGCTGAGGCGAATGGATCTGTGGAAGATCAAAATGAAAGGTTAAACTCCTCTACTCGGCAGATAAAACGATAAAAAATAATTAAAATGGAGAGTCAAGATGGAGGGGACGGAATGGGGCTGGAAACTGGAAGCCAGACCTCATTCATGCCAGAGGGAGGGCTAGAGAATAAGATTGCTTCGCGCCTGTCCAGAATTTTAGGGTTAGAGAGTGGCGAAGAAGACCCAGGCATAGCAGACGCTAGTTTAGAAGCTGAGGAGGAAGAAATTGCTCGTCACTTATCAGAAATTCTAGGACTAGGGGTGATGCCACCGGCTGATCCGGTCATAGCCCCGGAAGAAACTGAAGGTAAAGGAACTGAGGCTCTCACTCCAGACCAATCCCATGGTAATCACCAGAAGAAGCTATGTGACGAAGCGACGCGGTGGGACTACTTACTGCGCATGCAGAAGACCATGCATGAAACTTTCAGCAATCCAACTTGGGTACATCCTCATGGCATGACGGAGTTTGACGTTGGTGTTATCCCAGAAAATCGTGAACAGGGACTCCAGGAATTAAAAGTTTGTGAAAATAGGAAATAATCTTGTTCTTTAAATCCTTGGGCTGCAAGACTCTGATTTCTTGGCTCATAGGTCAACATCCGACGCAAAAATTATATTTACATGAACCAGCATCCGGAATTAGAGGCTTTGTTATCCCTGTTTTACAAGTAATTACCTCTGTAAAATCTAGAGTAACAAAACAATTTCCTAATTTTAATGAGCTCTAAGGAGGCTTCTAAAATCCCAACCGCCGGACTCAGTTAGATTTGCAGCAGAATTCTTTACATACCGTCGAATTGATGAAAATGAGTTACGCCGGCTCGTTGATGAGGAACTGTCCAAACTGAAACGGTTTCACAATCCAAATTGGTGGAAGGAGGGTTGCAAGGCTTCTCAGACGGAAGCCTTGAAAGAAGCCGAGGTACCTCGCCCAAGGTAAGATGAATTCAATGTCGCTGTTTCAATTTAAGGTTCGAAAACCTCTGATTCTGCTCCACAGGAGAATCAGGAAGAAGAAACCACGGAAACAACAACCTTACTGTGGATGCAAGGATCCTTTGCCTGTGAAAGGACCAGAAAAGGTCAAGATGCCTCTTAAAGATTTACCGTTTTGCCCACCGCCACTCTAAACTCGGAAGAAAATGGGGAAAAAAATATTTAATCAACAATATTCGACCACTCCTTCCACTAGAAAGTTGAATAGTTAAATTAGCGGATGGCAAGAGACCACCATTATAAATCATAACTGGAATACATTTCAATTCCATTATTTTTGGCTACAAAGACTAACAATTCATCTTAGGAATCCCGTAAGCGTAAGTGAGCTCCTTCACTACTGAACCTTCTCACGTTTTTGAACGTGATTGGATGAGCCGTTGGCGGTTCGTGGAACGAACCAGGAATCCTCCGCCATTTTAAAGTATTTTGGAAATTCCTTGGATTAAAACAAAAGGAATTAAACCTAATTTTTCAGTCTGAACGAATGGTTTGATCGCTTTTACCTTAAGAAATACATAAACGGCGGCCAAGTAGGCCGCAATGGCAATGGACAAAACGAGATCAAATATGGCAGGTTTCACACTGAAAAAGTATGCAGTAAATTATTATACACATTTCTCAACAAGATATCCAAAAAAATCCTAGTTACATACTCATAAGCCGTAATCACTCCTCCTGTCGTATCATAAAACACCAAATTTGAGTCTCGCTTGTCAGGTTTCATTACGAAGAGGTTTGTTTCATGGGTGTATCTAAGAATTTAGTTTCAAATCAATGTAATTGAGTTAAAGGTGTTTACGCTATAATAAAGAACTTACCTGGAAAGCATTGAACGAAGTGACTGGACGAATTTGTTCTGCTGGGATGCTAAGAGCTGAGCTGAGCGAGGTATAGAGCTGATGTAGTCTAGTGTAGAATTTAGCGAGTCCTTCGACACGCCCTGTGTATCAAGACAGGAACGTTAGTTTTCCACCGCCAAATTGCCAGGAAGAGTTTATTCTTACCAACGATCCAGAAAAGGCAGTCCCCATGCCAGATACATTGTAAATGGTAGCAGCCAGAGCTTCAGCAATGGCATGAGTCTTAAACATCAAATCCTCAACATCTACATCACCGTAAGTGTCAAGTATACTGGACTGGATGTGATCAGAGCTCTACAGGAATATTGGAGCAATGAGAAAAACTTGTAATTGAGTTACATGCGCTCTGAACCTACCTCATATGAAGACAGAGTAATAGCATTAATTTTTTTCAAATGAAATTTTTCATGTTCCCAAGCTAACAAATTCTCCGTACGTACTTTCCTCTGGACTAGATCTACTTTCAGTTCCGGATAAATCTTTTCCGTCCCTTGAATTAAATTCTAGAAAAAAAGAAGAAGGAAGTATAACATCATGCCTGATCCATATGTCAGTGAGAATAAAAACTAAGAAGTTTGGGCACTCGATGTCAATCAAACAGCTCAGCATACCTGGATAAAGGCATGGAGCATTGTACCTTCACGAATGGATCGTGATACATGAATGTAAAGATGATTCTTAGACCCAGCAAGTGAATCCAAGCAAATGACAAGACGGGTATCCTGGAGATCACTATTATCTGAGGAGTCTATTTGATCCTCCAAATACTTTTGCGTCCCGTGGTAGTTGAAGTGACCGGCTCCTGAGAGGAGGAAGAGAAGTGATTTCTGGGAACTCCCACTAGTCCAAGATGGAAGCTTGGCACTCGAAGACCCATGGTGATTGTACAGGTGGGAGAAGAGTCGAGCCAGTTCAAGCAACAGCGCAACTCCTGAACCATTCGAATCAGCCCCGAATGACAGCTCCTGGAAGAATATTGGATTACGAACTAGTTAGTACGAAATCTTGTGTCGTAACTGTACTATGTAGAGGATAGAATTACCGGAGCAGGACTCATACTGTCGTAGTGCGAAGTAATTAAGACAGGGAAGCTCTTCTCTGCTTTGGATCCAATTAAAGCACCTTGAATATTGACCACTTGGGCGTCTGTCTTTACCTTGGGTGTTCCAATTGTTGATCCTGTTACTAACTGCACACCATTCCCGTGAATATGGTGAAGAAGTGCTAAGACAAGAAATTCGTTTACAGGGGGTTATTGGTTGGCTGGCAGACACGCTGCAGCCCAGTGAACTATCCTGTGCTAATTTCTGCGTCAGCTTAATAAACCTAACAATGCTATATTGTTAGGTTTAGTAAGAATTATTGCTAGGCTGCAGCAGTGGCCAATCCTGCCTAAATTCAAACGCGGCTGTCATCTTTGCTTGGTAGGTATATAGGTATAAGATAGTAATTACTTTGAAAAGCAGAGGAATGAGCTCCAAGGGACTCAGCACTCTCTTTGACAGTTTCATAGACTTCTGTCGTTTCCTGGGTTTCCTGGATGAGGTAGACAGGAACGGAAGTAGCTTCTTCAATCATTATTTCTTCAAGATCATGAATCTGATCAATGACATCTTTAGTCAGGGAAGAGAAGTCTGATGGAACGATTATAACGATTCCTGCCACACTGTACTTCAGCAGGTTCCGGTACATCTCCTTCGTCAGGTCTACTATTTTGACCAGGTAACATCTCCTGGGAGATGCAACGATTTGCGAACCCGGTAATACCCTCGTCTCGTAACTAAGAACACTTCCAGTAGTACCTGCAGATGAAAATACGAGCTTAATAGGGAAAAAATACGGCTGGCTCCCAACTAACTACTAACACGCAACACATGACTTACCATATGATGTACCATGGAGGTCAAATTGTTGAAGTCTGAATGCTGGAAATTCAGTGGCTGCTAAACACGAGGGTGAGAAGCTGATGAAAATGGGTAGAGCAATTAAAACGTAGGCTAAGAAGAATGACCGGAGGACCTCAACAACTTCGCTACCATTCTCCAGTGCCATTCTTCTAGGAATCCGAAGAACGCTGCCTCTGTCTCTACTCCTAGACAATTAATGTGAGTTACCCAACACCACCAGTTTAATTTTCTTAAAACAATAAACTCGAAACCCTCGATCCTGCACACCGTCAGACGGTTAAGTTCAAAGTTCGGTTCTTCATTTGGTTCCCTCTCTTTTGCGGAAGCAGTTTTGCGATACTCTGCATCACAGAGTAGCGCAGAAAAGTTTTGCGATGGGCTGCGATGAAATCGAGGTGGTTAGATTGATGTAAGGAAACGATTGCTCCGCGATTTCCCTGTTACTTCCCCAAACGTTAATGATAGAGTTATCCGCACCCAAAGCTCACTCCTCCCAACAATAAAAATTTAATTGAAACGTTATTGTTATGTTCGTTCCATATTAATTTCCCCACATTATCTGGGCATACTTTTTAAAAGGGTCGTTTACATTAGTTACAAAAACCTTTTGAGTGGAATGAATACACTAAATTAACTGCCAGGAGGTAAACTATTTTTTAAGCAGTTTGGAGTCTGACCTATATTTCGAGAAATGTCAGTACAGTATTAAATTAAATCGCTAAAAAAGTTGCCCAGGTGCTGCAACTCATCGCTTCTGCTGGGCGCCGCGGCGCACCTAAAAAACGGGCCTTCTTTTTTCCGTGTTTGACATCTCGTCCATCATCATCCATTGAATTGAACTGAATTTCAATTTGACAAAATTTCAGTCAGTCACAAGAATAAGTAAACGATTTTACTGGTGATTGTCCAAAGTTCATGTTCATGTTTAGTAACCTTTCATACATTTAATACAGTCTGAACTCTGAGCATCGGTGAGTGAGAGCGAGTTTATATAATTTATTTACATAATTTAATATTAAGTATAGAATACAATATCACAATCCAAGCATCATTCATCTTCATCATTCCTCTTAACCGTATTGTATTATTGAGTTGGCCCGTTTAAAACTTTCGGGAACTAATGCTGGAAATCTCTGTTCTGTTTCAGGAGTGCTATCCGAGGCAAGCGAGGGTTAAACAACAGGTTTTCAGCTTCAGCGTTCCGTTTGTGGCTTCCGTTTCTAGCTATATTAGTACATGGAAGGCCAAATCCGACTTCGGTGGACAAGCCACCAAGGAACAGTTCTGTCTGTATTTGATGCTCTCTTATCAAGCGACTCACTTGTTGACGTTACCCTCTGTTGCGATGGACAGTATTTACGGGCTCATCGAATCATCCTCTCAGCTTGCAGCCCGTACTTTCAGGTATAATCACACTTATGCTACGTTCGTGGCTTTCGTGATTACGAGTTTCGTTAGTTTACATAGTACTCAACTTTCGTTGTTACAGGAGCTGCTCAACTTGGACTCAAACAAGCATCCAATTCTGTTCCTCAAAGACGTCAAGTACACAGAACTCAAGGCATTGATTCAGTACATGTACCGAGGAGAAGTGAACATTGCCCAGGAAGACTTAGCATCTCTTTTGGCTGTAGCTCAGGCACTGAAAATCCGTGGATTGGCTGATGTGGAAACTGCCAACAACAGTATTACTTCTGATACGCTCATCCTTCCGGATATAGGAAATAAGAACAAAGGGACGACGATTGGGCAGAGTCAAGCAGTACCTCACATCTCAGCACGAGTGCCTCCTGTACCTACAGCCACCTCGTCTGCTTCCGGCATTAATATTACTCGTTCATTCTCATTGGCACAGCCTCAAGGAAGCTCGTTCTCGCCAAGTTCCAGTATTTCGTCCCCATC
>JABASM010000953.1:0-17408 GCA_019776545.1 Brachystomella parvula | reverse complement strand
GAATGATTTAGGTAATTTATAATTATAATTAGGGATAAAAATTTTATACCTTCAATAAAAGCATTCGAAGTTAGACACACACGACAGTAAGTTAACTTTGGCAGAGGTCATAAGCTGTGTCACATTGGATGGAACCAGTACTCCACCTTCTAAAAATAATGTAAATGGCAAAGAAGTCAAGCATCTGTCGGATTTCTGAAACGTGCCTTCTAAAACAATTAACATTTTGAACACAACCATAGCCATAGCTTTTGTTTAAATAATTTAAGGAAGTTAGGCAGCGCATTCTTTAAGTTACCTTCGTCGTACACTGCTGCATTTTTGGAATTACTCAAGTTTCGTCTTTTAACGAAGGGAATATAACGGAAATCTATATCTAGGAACTTTGAGCCGCCTGAGTCGTCGACTCCAGGTCTGAGATTTCGCTTCTGAGAACTTGAACTTGCGCTGGAGAGTAATTGACACTCCTACTCAACGGATTCTTACAAAAACTAGCAAGAAGAGCAACTCCGATGATCACAAAGATAACTGAAAGTATGGCTATGACAAGCCCCGACTCAAAAGAGCTCCCATTATCACGGCTCCTAAACGGTTTCACAACACTTTCAGAGTACGGGACACAGAAACTCTTGGCCATACAGTAGTCCGTGGGTTTAGGACAGTTTTCTAATTGAAGACTGTGGGTAGTGTAGGTGTTGTCCGCTGAGTTATTCTTGGCATAAACACTGCAGATGGGGTTATTCTGTGTAACTGCCTTCATGTAGAGCAGCAGTGCTGGTTTCATGCATCCAAGGATCGTTGCATGTGAAATAATTGTGTTAGGCCCTTCTTCAGTGATGATTTGAAGTCGTCCCAGTGAACACGTCGCGGATTCCTTAATTGGAGGGCACTCCTCCCGACCTTGCTGCAAGATGGTCCATTGTAACGTTTCATCTGGAGCTGGACATGGAGCGATGAAGCCAGTAGGTCCTAATTCGTAAAATGAGCTCATTGTCTTCACAATAAATGTCCGAACTGATTGACAGACATCGCGGTTCATTCCATCACCGTCTGGACAGTCCAGGTTCAAGCATTTGTAACATTTCAGGGTTTCCGTTTCTGTAACTAACAAAAAACGAAGTTAAGCTCGGGCCTGCCTGTGACATATTTATAAAGAGAAACCTTACTTACCGTGCATCAGCAATCCAGTCAGACAGAGAAAAAGGACGACAGTTGCAATGCTTCGACCAAACCCGGACATCCTTCCAGTACGATTTGGATGGCAGCTGGAAGCTTTAGTCTTAAATCCCACCACAGTGCTGAATGCTTAGACTTCCGTGTACATTGGGACACTGGAAATCGCTTGACTCTTGTAAAGTATAATTGCCCTACCCTTTTCTTCCTCCCACGTTGTTGGGTCAGTCCCACCACCACCACCTGTTGATCTGGTCTGATGATGATGAGCTGATGAGATGAACTCCCGTAACAAAAAGATTTCCGTTCGCGGGACCTCCTCCCTCCGGACTCTCGCGTTGAAAATAATTAATTAGAATTAATGAAATCAACGCCATGAGGTGACCTATGACATTTTAGCTTCAGAAGGAAGATGAGCCGATTTCAGTTTCTGCTAATCCACAGGTTGAGTAGCTTCCACTCTCGGAGTTTTCAATTTTATTTCTCCGCTGCTGAAATTGAAATTAAAGATTTCCCCTAATAATCCTTGCGTCCTTCAAGATTATAATTATGGTGACCCTATTTTTTGCTAACTGAATAAAAAAATAGCTATGCTAGTAATTCTCTGATTCCTATTTTTTGACAAAAATTCGCTTCTGTTAACCTTGGCTCTAGGATGGACAAGGAAATAGGAGCTTGTCTACCCTATGGGGGATGAATTTTGCTACCCCTGATGACTCCGCCCCATTCTAATATTCGGAATGAGTAGCTTTTGAGCGTGAACTCCATGTCCAACACGCTCACCCCTTGACCTCTAATAGTTTTGGATGAGATTTAGGCGATAAAAGGAACTTTTCTTTTTCAACCGTACTTTAATCCAGCAAAACTTGCAATTCCAATGACTAAACCAATTGCGACTATGCCAAGAATTATCCAAACTGAAATTCCTGAAGATAACGGCTTCTTATCAGTGCCAACCTCAACAAATGGCTTGATAATACTTGCCCCAGGTGGAATACAGAAATCTCCAGCGTTGCAAATGTCTACAAACTGGGCACAGCACAGTGTTCCAGTCTCAACGCATGCTCCGTATTCTTGTAAAATTTCTGCGGAGAAGTGACGTTCTCCAAGTGACAGGACACCCGATTCCCAGGCTCCTTAACCCAACTAGTAGATGACCCAGAATGTATGATCGCAGAAACAAAATTTGGTTTTGCGCAGCCCAGTACCGTACCAAACGTCGTTACGTTTTTGACGCCATCATCCTCCGACGAAATGACTTGAAATCTGCCAACGGTACATACTCCTGGACAGGGGACCGAGCTTGGAGATGTACTTTTCATTGACTCCCATTCCAGTTGACTCTTAGTCAGCTTCGGACAAGTGGGGAGTTCTGCTTCTTCAATATGGTAGTAAGCCCTCAATGAATTCTGGACAAAGTCTGCTGCCAAGGAACACACTTCCTCATTTTTACCTTGACAAGCAAAGGCGACGCATTTGTAGCATTTCAGTTCTTTAGGCCTAATTGGAGCTGAATAGAAGAAGCAAACCTTGAATAGAACAGCCGAATCTTCAAAACAAATAGATTTTACCTAACGGTGACGAAATCCTGCACGGTGCTTCATGAACAAATGCAAACACGAAAAGTATTCGTAAAAAATCCATAGGAAGAATTTAAAGTTTCAGTGAAAAGCAGGAAGTTCTTATGCAGTGACAGTGATGAGTTTAAGTCCAGTTTAGTTTTCTTCAATGGAAATTATGTAACCACAAAAAAACCGACTTGCGGCGTATTATTTGTGGAAGGTAAAGGTACATACAGTATTAGCTGTCAAAACTAGTGGTTATACTTTTCGGAAGTATAAAACAGAACTATAAAAGTATGTATACTCTATTTTTCTATATATGAAACAAAACAGGAGAATCCAACCCCTTAAATTAATAAAATATTTCATTGGTAGGAATATAGTTATATTTAAACTCAATTTATGAGACTTCCTGGTGGCTAGCTAATAATTGGAATTGTGATGAAGGAGATGGCTAACCGTATTTGATTCCAGCAAACGTCATGACGGCAACGATAATTCCGAGGACTACTGCCACGCAGAGGAGAATCGTAAGAAAAGAATATGAATCCCGAGGTGGACCCATGAGCTGGTCGTTCACATCCCTCTTGAAAGACTTGACTATTGAATAGCGGGGATTAATGCAGTAGTTTTGAGTATAACACATATCGGAGATTTGTGAGCAGTGTTCCAACTGGACGAAATGCTGGAGTGAGTCTCTGACCTCACTCTTTCCATGCTCAGAATGACAACCTTTCTGAACGTTGAGCGTGTTGATTACTTTTTTATCCTTCCCTAGGGATGTGGTCTTAATTGATTCAAGTAGCTCCTTCCTGGCACACCCCATCGCAGTGCCGTACGTCGTCAAGTTCAAATTGGAGTCGACGACGAGGGAATTGATACGAAATCTTCCCAGAACACAGGTTGCTGTAATTTAAGTTAAACAGAAATTATCGTTTAAAGATGAGTAGCGCGTTCCCGATGAATACCTTGGCCAGAAGTAGACTGTGGACAGGGTAGACTGCTTGGCCTCTGCTGGACAAACCCCTCCCACTCTTCCAGTTCATCTGGAGGAGGGCAATCTGGAAGAATATACCCATCTGTATAGTAGTGCTTCGTAATTTCTCTTTGCATGAATTCTTTGGCCAATTGACATATTTCTGGAGATGTTGTACACTGAATAGAAATGCATCTGTGGCAAAATAAAGAAGACTTCGTCTCTGCGGCCTGAGATCCTAAAAAGTAAATATTTACAATTCGTACATGCTTTTTCTGGTATTTGTTGTACACTGGATAGAAATGCATCTGTGGCAAAATAAAGAAGACTTCGTCTCTGCGGCCTGAGATCCTAAAAAGTAAATATTTACAATTCGTACATGCTTTTTCTGGTATTCATATTTACTTTTCGCACGAATGAGAAAAACTGTTTAATTACCTTCATAAAGAAGTCCAAATGTGATAAGGACGATGATGGAAGAGGTACATGATCCTAATTTCCCGACCATCCTTGATTTCATTTTAAGATCTAACATCCAATTCTTCGCTTAGTGGTTTTTCATCTCTGGAGCGAGCGGCTGGACTTTGCTTCAAAATGAAGAAAGATGTTCGGAATCACCTGGAATCTGGAACTGAAAAATAAGAAGAACATGAATTACTCAAAAAATTAAATCGCTTGTAAACAATAAGCTTAAATAAGCCAACGCTGCCAAACTTTTCAATAGAGATTCCCAGGATTATTACTCACCCTACTGCTGCTGCATCATAATAAGCAAGAAGCAGAAGCCTGAAATAAAATGAACTAGCCCATGTCACGGCAGAAACTGACTTCTAACGATTAATCGTTAGAAGCCTGTTCTTGCTTTAATTTATGGCTTAGATAACGCAGTAAAACTACGCTATCGGTATCCATGCCATGCCTAAATTAAAGCGAAAATCCTGTCTGGCTCTTTTGTTGTGTCATTAGACTATGAGGCAGGCGCTGCTACTCTAGAATCCCTGGAATCCAAGTAAAGGGAAACCAAAATAACCCAAATCTTTTCAGTTTCAATTAAAACTAATTTACGTTGGGCATAACGCTGAGAAGCGGACTGAATATTTTCAATTTACTTTTAAGTTACTTTTAAGTTTCATGCTACACGGCAGGGGTATCTATTTGAGGCTTGGCTTAAATGCTCTTTCTCTAGCAACTCAATGCGCTGATTTCGCTTATTAGTATATAGATAGATAAATCGCAATTATAAAATGCTAAAAATAAATAAATTCATAGAGTAAACAAACCAAACCAGACTCACCTTTTCTTCACACCTGTTTTCTGTTTATGGCTGGTAAGGGTCGGTCTTGCTGCTTGTGTGGGTGATGATGATGGGCTACTGAAGATCTCCAACGCCCCTGCTTTGCTTTCAACAGAAAACTGATGAGATGATGGACCATGGACTGCTTCTCAATCTCAAGATCACAATCTTATTTTGGAGTTTTAGATTTTTCTTGGTTCTTGCTTTGCTTTGGAGGGGATTAGCGATCTTACCCCCTGCTCACCCTCAACTAACGCTGCGCTGCTGCTAGCATCATTCCCATGCTGATGAGTGGGTTCACACTAAAACAGTTTCCCATGCGTCTATGGTTCACTCTGCTATTTTTGGATCAGGGGGGCGGAGTGGAGCTACGAGTATAAAACTTTGCCTATGGTTTCTATTAATTGCCCTGCTCTCGTTAACCAGTGCAGCAGTAGTGCGGAATGAGAATGGGAATATATTTCAAGAATTTAAGAATTCTTAATTTTTAGCATTAATTAGAAAATTATCTCGCACACTTACTAAAATAGGTATAGAATTTTAACTGGACTTGTTCCCAGACAGATATGAAATAATACCACGAGGTTTGCATTGCTGTAGTTAGAAAAATATTTACAGTAAGCGCTGCGCTGGGTAGCTTACGAATAAAACCCTGTTCGGATTTCCTTACCTCTAAACTTACGTAATTACGATAGGGTTACATAAAAAAGAACAGTCAGATTAGCATATCGGATATCAGCGAAGAGTGAGGGAATGTTCCATGCACGCACAGTTACAAATAATTTTGAACGTCAGCTTCATCGTAGGATCAGTTGCTTGAGGTTGGCTGATTAGAGTTGATCACTTTGTTTGCCGGTTCGGAATTTATTAATTGCAGCAAGAGAGCCTTGAAGTTCATTTGTAGCTTTACTGCTTTTCTTTAGCTCCGTAATTGATTTTCCTACTGCGTTCGCTTCTGCATCCTGTTCAACATTAGAAAAACATAAGATTAATTTAATGAAATTTCGTACCGGTGTGCTGGACTTACCCCGTTTGATACCAATTGATTAAGATACTTGTCAACCTCGGCCTCAGTGAAACCTTTTTCGAAAGAAAGCTTGGCAGAGTTGATCTTTTCAAGGGCTTCGAGAACTTTAATCATTTCGTTCCTTTCGGCAATTGGGCAAGGTATCTTAGGTGTGGGATTCTCGAGTTCGTTTTGCAGACCTTCAAAAGCAGGACTGACGAAGAACTTGTCAAGCGCATTGCTCATTTTCTCAAGGTCAGCGTTGACACTATCTGGGAAAACAAAATAAACAGTGAAATTAGTTAACTAATCTTGGAAAGTGAATATTTCAGCCTTACTGACGAGACTCGAGGGAAGAAGCTGTTCCCTTTCAGCGACATGTCTTAATTTCCTTTCTTCCATAGCTTTCTCACGCAACTCTTTCTTGGCTTTCATTATATTGTCAATTTCCAAAAGGTAATCAGGAATTTCGTAGTCACCTAGCAGTCCTCCTGAAATCGTGAGATCCTGTTCGGCCTGGGCCTTCTCAACATTAGCACCCTGCCTGTTACGTGCTGGAGAATTCATCTGAGATCCTATAATCAGAAATAAGCAGAGCAACATTAATTCAGTTCACTTTCAGCATGTACTGCTCATTACTTTACCATTTCCCCTTCCGTTAGCTGAGGAGCCGTTGGAGTTAACAATATCCTCATCATCCTCATTGACTTCAGTAAGGACTGTCCCGTACCCAGCTGGGCAGAAAGGTGGGGATCGGTGGTAGGGTGTGAAAATCACCATGTCATTCTCTTGTTCCTCGCCAAACTTCACCTTACGGATCAAGTCTTTGATTGAGTCACGGGGAGTTTTAACTCCGGCTGAGTAACTGCTCTCCTCAATCAATCTTGCCACTTTTATAATTTCTTCTGGACTGAGCTTATAGTCAGCACATTCTTCTGGTGACTCGGCTTTAGGCTTGATGCATGACAGAGGACTTCCAAAGGATAGTGATACTCGCCTAGCATTAGAATTAAGCGGCGTAGAGGATGCAGGTTGTGTACTTGGAACTGGGGAATTGGCCCGGCCTCTTGATGTAGTAGAAATAGGATGACGAGCGCTGCCTGACGTCACTCCAGTGCTCGGTGGTAACTTTATCGAGTGAAGTCCTTTAAGTGGCTGACTCATCTTGGTTAAAAGATAGTGAGGATGTAGTCCAGATCTACAGTAAGAAAAGATTATAAGTCACACAAACGTTCAACATCCGCCAGAAATTAAATTATGCTACACATTTTTTTAATACACAGTAACAAACAGCTGTTTGTTAGCTAAACCTTACCGTTAATTGAAACAGAGCCCGCTTGTGCTTTTCGTCGATATCCTTGATCCAGTGCAGTGGACAATTAACTTTTCAGAAGAATTTCGGACTCGGAAAGGTGTGCTTAGGATGACTAAACTAACGACATCCGAGGCTGACGTTAATGTAAACAGTTCAGCAAACTTTCAGATTACTCACCTCTCTTCTCCCTCCATCTCATCTGTCAGTTTCGTGTTTTTTTCCTCGATTTTTAACGGGTGATCAATAAAAAATACGACAACCGTAAACTGGCGTTTAAATGCTTCAAGTTCATTTTTCTTGCAGATTTCAAAGACACCATCGTATTCTACGCTAAATTTTACGTTAGAGAGTGTCCCCTCTCAATTCAGTTTGGGAAACATCCTGAGTTCCTGCTCGATTGAACCCAGAGGCCTCCAAAACCGCTTTGGACGCCTTATTAGAAAAATCTGCCGGAGTAAAAATCCATCCTGCTGTCTAAATCGGGAATTGTAATTTTTTTCTCAACTGCGTGTCTTAAATCTGAAACCTTATGCAAAAAAAAAACTTGAGAACACACCACTGGATTATAAAAATTTACTTACAGATTGGGACAGAATTATGAATTTCTGCTCCGGCAGATTTTTCTCCTAAGGCGTCCAAAGCGGTTTTGGAGGCCTCTGGGTTCGATTGGTTTAGCGAGAAAAATCACCGGCGAATATGGGCCTATAGTGAGAGAAGTGGGACAGAATATTTTTGCTGTTATTTCTGGAAGACCGCTCATCGTCATCACCTTTCGGGACATAGGGGACACGACCTGACACTTTGCTGCTGAAAATAAAAAGCGGAGGCAATTTACAAATTTATTTTTTAAGGCTTTGTATTTCCTTTTGTAAAATTTTATCATCGCAGATCCAAAGGTGGGAACCTTCGTCGCTTCACTTCTCTCTCTGGATGCAGCCTCGCACGTAGATTTTCTCCAGTGCTAGAAAAGGCAGGGAAAGATCCACAAGAACCTTCCGCCTGAGGTCACTCTCCACCCTTTGGGGTCGAGACGATTGCAGTTCAATGTGTGGGACTCGGTAATGCAGCAGTTACAGGGAGGGTGGCCTGAAGAGTTTTGAAAATCCGTACAAAATTGTGGAAGCGATCCCGTCTGCGAAGAATTTGGTTTTCCAAGTGATTTCCTCTGGTTTTTCTTCCATCCAGCGCCTAAAAATACACAGTTCTGCGATTTTTATTTGAATTCAATAATATTCAAGAATTCAAATCCAAAAATCCATATAAAATAGTTAAGTTTCTGGGAGTTTATCTTGAGCCTTTTACTAAAAGTGGTAGGTTATTTCAAATTCAGATCCGAAAATTCAAAAAAAAAAATTCGTATAAATAACGTAGAGAAGTTTTTAGCACTTCATCTTCAGTCGACTTCTAGAGTTCTAGAAATGGTAGGGTGCGGTCCATGCTCCTAGTGTTCTTCAAAGATTCAAAAACTTTAATTCAAAAATTCAAAAACTTTAATTCAAAAAATGAAAAACTTGAATTCGTAAATTAAATCGGTGGAATGGGGATCGGGAATGGTTTGAAATTTCTACCCCTAGAAAAAAAGAATGGGGTGCGATGGAGAGTCCAGTGCACGACTGGCAGCCCAGCTAATTAATTAGGAATTCTCCAGTCATTGACCTTTTGCTTTACACTATATTTATCTCTTTCTTATTTCATGCCCAGGACCGAGAAGGAGTTATGTCCCCTTATCTCATCAGCCGCATGGGTCTGGACCCTTCCCTCCCTGCTCTTTACACTAAGCCTTCTAAAACAAATTAAAAATTAATTTGATTTGATTATCAATTGAAAAATTCAATGCTTCAGAAATAAAATATTAATGCAGCAGATCTAAAATTTTCATCTTTCGTCATACAGTAGTATACTCTTGATTATTCGTTAGTAAAAAAGCGCTTGGATTTAGTTGGAGAATTTAATGCTCAAGTCTTTTGTGAAACTGAACTATAATTGAATAAATTCGACAGCGATATGGTACTTCAGTTTTAATCGATAACTCGTACTGACGACTTTTTAGATTTCTTTTCTTTGGTCTTGAGTTTCATTCCCAAATTAACTGACAACCAAAGGTGACCTTTCTCCAGTCCAGCGTCTTGAAAAGACGACGAAAGGAAAAATCCAAAATCCCTTAACCACCATCACGCCACTCAACCCTCCCCCCTCCTTCCAGTAGATGCATTTCTTGAGGGCAAAAAAAAATGCAACAATTCTTTGGCAGTATAACTACTATTTTAGAACCTAAGGGTCATAAGAGTAATTAAGACAATTACAGTGAAACAGTTTTGAGGTTTTTTAGTGTGCCCGGCGACGCCTTGAGGTTGAGTGCATTTTTTCGTGATTTTGCCGTTTGCTTTTTTCGTGATAAGATTTTCTTATAAACAGCTCATCCCCCGCTAAATTAGCTAATTATTAGCTTACACTAATTTCATTTTTGTAGTTAAAAGTATCCTCCTGTACCTTTCGAAATGTGGATTGACTTCCAGTGCGCCAAAACATTCCGGAAGTATGAGCTGGAAAGCTTGAAAAATGTTGCACTGGAGCAGATTAAAATCGAAGTAAGTGCAAAATTAAAGAAAACTGGTAACTGCTACTTCCTGGAAAAGCTAAATTGCTTAAAATTGTTGATTTCAGACTAACAGTAATCTAATGGCCCGGGAATTTCTGAGCTTTGTACCGACCACGCCAACGGGAATGGAGGATATCCCAATTGAGGTAACTGAAAATATGTACAGCATACTGGCCAAAAATAATGTGACTGTGACGAATAGACCCTCAATGGCCACTTTAAGGCAGCTCCAAATGACTCAGTGTTCACCAAGCTATCAAGCATGACACTGTCTTTAATTTCTCACCTCAACCATGCAAATCGGTGGGATAAAGTAGACCACGGCATTTATTCGCTGTAGAGGTTCCTATTATATCTTTGGCCAGTACTGTAGTAACTAATGCAATAAGGGTAACTCCGTGCCCTTATAACTCGTATAAAACCATTGATTTCTGTTTTCAGGTCCAAAACAAAATATTGGGTCACTTGGGCTGGAAATCGCTTCTCTCCTGCCGCTCGGTCAAAAGCAACTGGAATGACCTCATTTGCCAAGATCATCTCATACATGTCCACCGTACTATTCGGTTTACTGCGGCCAGGAGCATTGGTCAATTCATGAACGACATGAGAAGCTCTCATCAGGATTTTCCATTTAGCAAATTCGAATTCAACCTCTCTGTAAGTTCAAAACGATAAGGCCTAAAAACTCAGAAGGAAGAAGTACCGTGTAGTGGGGTAATTCCGAACGCTTTTTAGGTTCGAAGCTAAAAAACCCTACTAAAGCTATTATACTCAGCGTCTTCTACTGGAGAACCTAATTTGCTTAATTTTAGCTGCACAATTTACCTACGAAAAAAAATAAAAAATTGTGGAGTTCGGAATTGAACCATAGGTGGGGTAATTCCGAATGCTTTTAGTATACCGGTTAGTACTTCAGCCTACAGCTGAGGGGAACGCTTCCAGCGGACAGTACTGATACTGTATGCATCCAAAAACTATGGTTTAATTTTAAAACACAGATAGAAAAAATGAAATCTCAGACAGAAAAGAAATGAATTGTCAGATAGCAGAATGAGATAAAATTCCAACAACTATCCTGACTTGAAATAATTTTTTGGAAGCGACCTGTCACTTGCTCGCGACTGTTTTTAAAAGGTATTAGTATATATACAGTTGCATAGGCCATGGCCTGTCCAACTGTATATACCTTTTAAAAATTAAAAAATAAAAATTACCCGCAGAACCGTCTAAACTTCGAGTGAAGTTCTCGGCTAATTGTTAACTTTTGCATGAGCGCTATGCTGCGAATTTCGAAAAAAGTCCTTACTTAAGTATTTCATAAGTTCACTAAAAAAGAGAACAAGGTCGCAAGCGAAGCAAAGTGGCGTCGTCTAATGGCGCGGCCTCAGTTTCAAAAGCCTTCGGAACTACTACTTCACCTTTTTCCAAATCTCGCTGAAATGCTTCCTAAAAATTGGAATTTCCCTAATTTGACGCTTACTCAGCGTTACCTAGCGTATAACACCTATTTTCAGTTCTGGGTGGAAGGAAAAAATCTTAATCAAAGGAGAAAGTTTTTCAAGGCTTCTTGGCATGTCTGAAATCAACAATTTTTTGGATAAATTCCCGTTCAGCTTCAAACATTTTTTTTTTGAGTAGAAGCGTTAGGTGTGTGTGGCGCTGACTTCCCCCAGTTATAGCGTTCGTGCTAGTAAATATTTAGAAGTTTGCGCGCCTCAAATTAAATATCTGAAAATACCCAAGTGTCCGGAATTACCCCACCCATTTGATATTACCCAAATACGGTATGCATAGTACTAGAGTAATTTTCACGCAACTAGTCGTTCAAAGTAAGATCTTAAAGAATGGTCCAGAAATAGGGAGCTTTTGACGCTAAACTTTTTAACTATTTGAACACCAGCCGACGTTTCAGCCCTATTTTTTCATTAGCATTAAAATGCGTCGAAAAAAGCCCAAGCGCAATTTTTATTTGGAAGGTTTTAAAAAATAGTTACAAGTCGTACCAGTTACTGTGAAAAGCTCCCTATTTCTGGACCTATCTTTACGGCAGCAAACTCGTATACCGTATTTTAGCGAGTATAGATCGCGCGCTATACAAGGTCCAATTTGTTTTTAAGAAAATGAGTGGGCCGCCCCGATGGGAAGGATTGGATCCAAAACCTATGCTAAGATGACTTATCCAGTCAGTTTGATACAGAACCTACCGAATTCGATAAAAATGAGAGTGCAAATCTGTTCTTGTACCACGCTTTGGACAATCTCTCGGTTTCTTATCCAATTTGTTGGTTTGACCCAATGCTTACCATCGGGGTGTTATACACGAGGTGCGCGCTATGCATGATCCAATTCTGGACCTGGCAGCAGCACGTTATACATGAGTGCACGTTATACATGCTAGTACATCACGTAATTCAAGTTGTAAATAATTGTAAGAGTTTTTGTAGCATGCGCAATCTACTAACGGCAGCTTGTCCCTTTGTTTTCTTGTTTTAGGTTCTCTCTAAAGAAGAAATAAAAGGCTTTACAGAAGAATTTGGAACCTTTGTAAGGAATTTACAAGTAACAATCGACGGGAGCGGAATGAGGGAGAATGGATCGAGGTTAACGGTCGAGCAGGCCATCGATTTGTTTCCCGATGTCTCAGTCTCAGCTTTTCCCCATCTTAAAGAAGTTAGTGTGATTTTGATTCAACCACTTAGGAATCCGGGACCCTTTGGGGATAAGCTATCCGGTTTCCTCTCGAAGCTTAAGAAAATACAGCATGTCCCAGTCGTATCTTTGTACTTACAAGCTTTGACAGAGCTCGAATTAGTTGGAGGACTGGAAACGCTATCTCTGAAAATCCAGAAACTGCGTCTCCTGGTTAAAAACTATAATCAGTCAGAGTTAGACAAGACAATGGATTGGTTTTCTTCAATCTCTACCAGTCTCTTGGATCTGAATTTTATATTCAATTATGAAGGAGAGGACTTGCGATTCGAGCTACCCCGGATGGAGCAGCTCCATACCCTTAATCTGAGTTGTGTCAGCTCCCAATTCGTAACTTTTGTTCCATTTGAAGCAGAAAATTTACCGAATCTGAGGAGGCTTGACCTATATGGCGTCAGGGAAGTCATTCAAGAAGGCTCTGTCTTCCCCTTCGTCACTTATCTTCGAATCAGAAGATGCCTGACAGGATTCCCTTTCTCCCAAGCCTTTCCAGTTCTGCAAGAATTAAAGGTGACTCTTGTGGCTATAGGAGGAGATGATTTACCCGACCTTCGTGGTTTGAGCCACTTGAAGAGCCTATCCCTGACTCTGTCCTTCACCACCAGGGCATTTCAAATCTATGGAATTCCTACAGATGACTCGTGGTTGGTTCGCCCAGCTGAGTCCCCTCGACTCCTTCATTTCAATCACGCCGTTGGCTTCACCTTCGAGGACTTGCAAAGTAAGTTAAAAGGCAATGAATTCCGACAAGGAAACGACCTAAGAATTTGACTCTTGGGGTCATTGAGTTTTTTATTTAAAGGCGCCTTTGAACAAAAAACCTAACAGGCCCCAAGAGCCATATTCTTAGGCTGAACTTAAAAAAGCCCCGCATCAAAAAATTGCCAGAGTGCTACAGATCTTTGCGCTCCCTTGCAAATACTTTTTAAGATTAAGAATTTTCTAATGTTAGCTTTTTCTTTTCTAGACCTAACCTCACTTCAAGTCACACATCTGACTAAGGAGATGGGATTTGAAATTTTGAGAGCTTTAGCCTATTTGTCTTCTGTGAAGTATTTAGGACGGCTTGCCTCTCTTGAGATTGTGGGTGCAAAATTGGATAAAGAAACCGAACCTGTAAGGAGATTCAGCTTCAGTTGCTAATTGCTATTATTTTAGTAGTCATTACCTAGTTACCTTATTTTTATTCTAGGCTTCTCGGTACATCGCCTGTCTTCGCCAGTTTCACCAAGATGTCCGCTTCAGCACAACGGCATGGCCATTCTACAATTATTACTAGTATACGTCCTTCACTTCTTGAAGCACCCGCCTCATGTTCCAGCGATTAGTATCTATTAGGGCTGCAAGTATAAATTCGGAAACTTTGAGATGTTTTCTATCCCTTCTGTGGCCCTGAAATTTTTCATTAAGTCTATAGGTAACTCTCTAGAGGTTAAATTAATTTTCATTTTCGCATCGAAGTCACTGCCAACCCCAATGTCCTTTACCGTAGTCCGTCGCAAATAACTCAATGGTTATGAGCTGCTCAACCACGAGAATAAAGAATTTAATAATACTATGCAACAGTAAGAAGTTAGAAATTCAGTTACCTACGACATCATTGATTTATTTTAATTAGCCTGAATCTCGGTCCCACCACACTACCCCCACCTTCACGATATAATGTCACAATTCAATTATTCTGAATTCATTTTAATTCTACCTGAATCCGTTAAAAATCATGCATTAATTAGTTATTATAATTATTAGAGAATCCAGCAGGGGCCTGTTTGATTATATTCATCCCTCTCGCTTTCAAGATCGGGCTTGGTGAGGGAGGGGAAGCCAACGCTGAAGCTCACCACCACCACCCAGCACCGCAGAAAAATCTATTTTCTCTTCTTCCACTTTCCCTTTTGCTTTCCCTTGGTTCCCATGACAACGCCTTAAATCTCCTTCTATTTTTCTGTTTTGATTTTTTTTCTGCTTTCATACAAGATTTCTTCAAGAAAGGAGTGAGTGACGAACAAATTGGAAAGGAAAGAAGTTCCAAGAACATGAACGAAGAAAACGAGAACATACCCGTGAGAGAGACAAGTAGGGTTTGACATTGGCATTCCTACACCAAATTCAGTTTAAAAAAATATGTCTTCCTTTACTTTAGCACTGACTGGAAAAACTCCTGTAATTACTCGTGATGTATACGAAGATCGACTGCTTCAAGTTTCTGATGAAAATGTGGCTCTCAAGCGACATCTTAGGAAGCAAGAAGACAGGATCCGTCAATTAGCAACAAAACTAGTTCGGGTCGTTGGTGACAAAGCACGGAGAACAAAAGGGGATGACATGGTACTCGAAGATCAGAAATCTCGGATCAGTGAGCTGGAGGGGCAGGTCAACCATTTGAGAAGCAAACTGTCAGTGGCGAGGCAGCAGCTAGGCTCAATGCAATTCCCACGTCAAACAAGGCCAAAGTAAAATTCCGATTTTTCGAAATACCTGGTAATCTCAATTAATTCTTGATGAAACCCAAGGTCGTCTAGGAGTTCCACAGGTGGAGCCTCCACGGGGAAGGTTGTAGTCCCTGACCAAGTTACACGACTACTCCTAGATGCCAAAGGTGAAAACCACGCTTTGAAGGATCAGGTCAAGCATTTGCACGAGCGATGGGCTGCCACGAATGAAGAACTTCTCAACCTCAAAGAGCAGCTCAGATTGAAAGATGTGAGTTCCAAATGATTTTTCTAAAAAAAATATTTCCGTTCTAAAATTATTTTTTCCTGATTTTAGGTTGAGCATCAGGATGAGATGAGCGTAATTAAGAATCAAGGACATTCGGAAATCGAAATGAAGCAGAAGAAAATAGCAGAAAATATTCAGTTAATTAGACTTCAGAGAGACTCGAAGAGAGCGAGCAGTTGGTTAGCAACTTACGAGGCCCAGTGCAGAACACTGGAGTCTAATTATAACAAAGCCACTGAAAATGTGAGTCAGCTTGAGCTTCAGCTATCCGCAGTGCAGGAGGAGCTTCGAAACGAACAAACGAAAGGACTGGATCTCCTCAAGCAAGTGGAAGAGGCTTCCGCCTCCGTCAACCAATTAAAAGAAGTCAACGCTCAACTTGTCGGAGTTCAGGTAAATTCTTATGAAAAAAAAATTTTGAAAGGGTTTGCGACCCATTTTTGTTCTTGTAGGAGGAAAATAAAATTTTGAAAGAAGCCAATGAAACTTTTCTTGCCAAATCTCTTCAGAATTGTGAGAACACCCAGGGTGTGGACAAAGAGGAGGAACTGAGGATAAAACTAGAGAAAATGGAAGCCGGGATGAAGGCTGAGCTAAAATCAAAATCGGATCTTATTTCAGCGTTGGCCCAGCAGAAGGCAAAGTGCATGTCACTGGAGCAAGGGATGGAAATTCTGGATAAGAAATACAATGGACTTCTTGCTGAGTTCCAGTCAGCTTCGGATGAGCTAGGGAAACTCCGAAGCGCCAGCACAAAAGCAGCGTCTTCTGTTCAAACAGAATTTGTTACGAAACCCTGTGAGCACTGTCCAGTCAAAGACGCAGAAGCCAACAAACTTCAAATCCAGACTAACCAATTGAAGTCCGAGCTTGGGAAGACAAAGGAACTTCTCAAGACTCAAATTTCTATTAACAAGGAATACCAAGAAGAGGTAAGCGTAACGCTGCACCACTTCTCACCTGTTCAAATTCTCGAATGCAATAATCATGATTCCCGGACCCCATATTTATCTATATTCAAATTTTGAATTTAGAATTGATTACTTTTTTATTCTTTTTATTTTTTTATTTGAGATTTAAATTTTTTTTTTTAAATTCATGTTTAGATTGAAGCTCTCACTGCTCAGCTTGACAGCTCAGAGAAGCTCCATCAGAAGGAACGGCAGGAGCTTATGGAGATTTTTACTGAAAAAGCAACAAAGATGGCAGAATTGGAAGAAAGCTTAGAGCAGCTGCGCCAGAGCCGAGCAGCCCTTACTTCAACGCACGCTCCCAATGATAATTTTCCAGAACAGGATGAGCTGGAAGAAGATAAAGCTCAGGAATTTGAAGGAAAAATAGGCAGTGAAGAAGAATTTCCGGAAATCCAAGACCCAGCAGTTGAAATTGTGGAGACTGATCTAGCAAGCAAGCTCCCAACTCCCCCCGAGCAGGAACCACTGGAGCAGGATGTAAATGAGCTTGAAGAAAATAAATTAGCAGTGTTGAAGGTCCATATTCAGAAATTTGTTCCTCTCAACAATGGAATTCTGCCGAGACTTTTTATCACCTGGGAACATGAAGGCCTGCCGAGGCAATATTCTCCCATTGTTTCTGATGGAGAATTTAATTCTGACTCAGTCCATGAGCTTTTTGAGGGTTTTAAACCAGTGAGTCCAAATTCTTTATAAATCCCCTGCAACATATTTCGGTTTTTGAACCAAGGATTTAAAAATTTACAATTTTAATTTATTTTTGAAGGGTAATCTCCTAGTGCAGCTACATCAAGCGATCGGATCAGCCGATGCACAGACACTTGCAACTGGAGAAATAATGATCACATCTTCGCAGTCAACAATAGCGATGAGAAACGTTGATGGAAGCGGTGAATTAGGGACCCTCTTCTACACTTGCAATCTGAAAAACTTCGAATTCTCGGAAGCCCACAATAACAACGAGGGAGCCTCCATAAAGTACGTAACGCTAAAATGCCTGATTTTGGGGGTTACTACCTTTACCGTAACGCTTCTGTAACGCTTGGCATTAGGACTACCTTCTAACACCTGTAACGTAA
>JABASM010000952.1:0-17418 GCA_019776545.1 Brachystomella parvula | reverse complement strand
TATAACTTTCATAGTTAATTTGAAAGCAGGTGCTAATCCAGAACAGTGGAAGCGATCATGTCACGACTCACGAGTAGTGTCGATTTCATCATAAGTCTGCGCGCTCCATACCAACACCTCGTCACTTCGAAATATTTAATTTTTTGGAATAGTTTTGTGATCGTGGTGAATGGATTTATGGTGACGGCAAAACGATTACCTGCACCCAAGAAAGGAAATTAGATTTAGGATGGATCAAAGCTCCGGAGGGATTTGGATGGAATCAAATTAATTTAAAAGCTCACAATCATACTGCTAAAAAGCACAGACGAATCAAGAATTAGGTCCGAACCTATATGTGGTGATTTCCAGGTCGACTCTACGGAGTTTCGATTCTTTCTTTATTACATTCGAGTGAGCCAGAATGTTTCCCAACTCATCATTTTGTGATTGGCGTGTCCGTAAAAGCACGGGAGAGGTCAGGGCAAAGTTCGAACCATTAGCTAAATTTAATTTTCCCAATGAGCAACTATATTTCCATAATATTCCAGCAAGAAGTTATGATCCCAATGAACAATATTGTATTTCTAATTGAGTAGTTGTTAGTTGTATCCCCAATGAGTAGCCCATTCCAATTGGGTATCCCTTTGACCATTGGTGATATAACTGCCAAGTCCCGTGACCCCACTTAAAGTACCCAAAAAAATAAATAGAGGCCGCTATCACGACACTAATCAGTCTTACGGTATAATCATTATTAGTACATAGCAAAGCCATTTGATTGTCAATAGCAGCCTCACTCACACCCTCTCACCTTCTCTCACCGGCTCTCCATGGGTGGAGATAGGGTGAGCGCGCGACAAGAGAAAGTGGAGAGAGAAAGGGCGGTACAGGTGTGTGGGTGGAAGGGGTTCGTTATTGCGATACTACCGTACGATTGATTAGTGTCGCGATAGCGGCCACCCGCTCCAACCACACAAACCCGTGTCGCCCACTTACTTTTTTGATCGACCTGGCGGAAGTGAAAGTGGAAAGGGGCAGAGTGAGACTGAGCGCCGTACAAAAGAAAAAGGAAAGAACGGGCGACACGGGTTTGTGTGGGTGGCCGCTATCGCGTCACTAATCAATCGTACGGTACGGTAAGACTGATTAGTGTCGCGATAGCAGTCCCCCTCACAAACCCTGTCGCCCACTCTTACTCACTCTCACCTGCTCTTTTAAGCGGGTGAGCCGCAAGAAAAAGAGAAAAATGAGTTGAGTGAGTGAGAGCGAGCCCATCACAGCGCAAGAGGAAGAGAGAGAGAGAAACAGAGTGTGACATGGGTTTGTGTGGCGGGTTGCGGGTAACTGCTATCGCGACACTATTCAATCTTTCTGTACCGGCTTCACACACATCCATATCACCCACTGTTCTCAAGTTGAAGCTCGAATGATTCGAATTAACTGGATAATCGACGAATTTACTCGAATCCATGGAATATTCCAACCTCTAACTCCGTGGAAAATTCCATGGATTCGAGTACAGGGTGTTTAAAGCTAATTTCTTCAGTGAAAGTTTTTCACTTTTTTGAAATTCACTTAATCGATATTTCGAGAAAATTCTTTAAACCATTTAACTTCAGTTAATTTAGCTTAAACCTTAGCAAATCGATTGCTAAAGTCGTCCTGTTAAAAAGCAAATCGAAAAGTATCGCTTTTTTGAATTTTAAAAAAATGAGAAACTTTCACTGAGGAAATTAAATTTAAGCGCCCTGTAAATTCGTCAATTATCCAATCAATTCGAATCTCGAACGAGTTGAATTTGTTGGATCCAATAAATTCGAATCATTCGAGATTCGAATTGAGAACAGTGATATTGCCGTCTCTCACTTTCTCTCCCATTGGTTGGGCAAGACGCAAGAGTGAACCCTGAGCAGAGAAGGCGGAGAGAGAGATGAATTTGAATGAGCGGGCTACAAGAGAAAGGCGAGAGCGAGGGTGAGACACGGGCGTGTGTGGAGGGCCGCTACGACGACACTAGTCTTTTCTTTTCTTGTTCCTTGGAACCATGGAACTGGCGACGACCTTATACAATGCTAGTTTTAAGTAACCGTCAAAAGAAGAGAGTGTCAACTCCCTGATATGTATGTCAGGAACCCGATTCCCTCCCTTTTTGCGCGGCGTAACAGACCGACATTTCCATTCCGCATTTCTGAGTTTTTCCTTTTTTTGCCGCACAGCACTGTATGGAAGTTGAAAGAATTAAGAGAGAGGAGGTAGTTTTCCTTCCTTTCATTCGAAGATTACTTAAACTAGCACTGTATATTGCTTTCATCAGCTGCCAAGCAAATTCGAATTTTAAAATCCGTTATGGTCTTTCCCGTGTAGCGCTGAAACCGGTAACATGGGAACACTTTTGCTAAATGTTGCCCTTTTGGCAGGGTACAGTACGGTCGAGATTAAACGTCACTTTTCAAATCTTTAGCGCGTTAAAATTTCGTGCAAATACACAATTAACGCGCTAAAGATTTGAAAAGTGGCATTTAATCTCGACCGTATACTGTAGCTCAAACCCTAAGGCGATAAAGGAATTTTAAGAGATTTTTTGTGGGTTACCGTTCGCGAAAAAATTACGCCGCAACTCAAGGGTCCTTCAGAAACAAAATTAGCTATGTCCGATTTTGTAACTGAAAAATCAACTGAAATACTGAATAATGAATGAAGTAATTCCCAGAGACCACAAATCACTTTGGCTATCGTCAGTTGTCTCAGGATTCTCATTGCATGCAATCACTGCCGGTGCCATTCTGATCGAAGTTGAGAAAAACTTATTGTGAAAATAGGCAAAAATGATATTTATACAAATGTAGACTCACAAGTATTGAGTTCTAATTGAAGTGTTGGGACCTCCAGTCTTGCGATCCAATTGAACCGATCCCCAAAATCCACAAAATTCACTTCCGCATTATCAGTGAGTAAGAGATTTTGTCCTTTGTGAGCGAGGCCACGATGAATCTCCCCGCAAACGTAGGAAATCCTTTGTTCCTTCAGTGATTGCCCTCGAGTTGACTTAACTAGATTAGTAATGCTTCCTGCTCCTCGATATTCCATTACATGCTAGAATCAAAGAAACGCATCCTTACAACCGTTTAAAAATTATAGACGTATCCATTTACTCTCAAGCTACTTTGCAGCGAATGAAGGTTTTGGAATCCTGTTGTCGTTGTCGTTTTCAAACCGGTTGTCCGCCATGCAAGATTTAAAAACTTTAAACGAAGGGCAGGCAGGAAAGGTGCGCACGCACGTGTCGGAATTCGGCAAAACTTGAATTGGGGAAAAAACACACACCAGATGACAGCACTCCTTACGGAGTACACACGTGCCAAGGATCCAAAATCAGAGGATCCGTTCTCCCCCGTAAACTCCAGAGAAAAACGAGGAAGGAGAGGGAGGAGAACGCCTATCCTTGTTACGTGTTTCTTCTGACCCCCTACCCTTTTCCGTTGCTTTCGTTTCCCGCCGATTCTAGTAGCGTCGGAAGCGGACGCACTTGATTGGCTGAGACTAGACAAAAGAATCGGAAGCCCACTCTTGTCATTGGTCAGCATTGCCGACAGGGGGATCGCGGCTACTTGGCACGTGTGTACTCCGAAGGAGTGCTGCCCCCTAGTGTGTGGTTCCAAGCTTTCCGACACCCCCACCCCTAAAATTGAAACGAGGTTTATGGAGGCTCACCTGGTTAAAACTATGGATACATCCTGCGTGTCTAACCTAAAGCAAAATTTTTTTTTAAAGACCGATTTCGCGGGATATTTGGAAATCAGCGTCTGCTACTAAAGTACTACTCTAGCTAAAATTCGACTACTATAATTCTACCATCAGTACTCATTTGTAGGGGAGTTACAAAGTTTAGCTTTTAGAGAACGCTTTTTTTAAATCGAATTCGAATTTTAAGATTTAAACTGTTAGTTTTTTTGGTATCTGCCGTTCATGGTATCTGGGTCCGTCATGGGTACCCATCGCACAACGTCCTAAAAGCCGACCGACCACACAGGTACATCATGGGTGCTCTCCAAAATTCCCCACCTACTACGTGGGACCTCATGGGTACCCTCCCATAGCTATGAGGAGGCTCCCCATGTCTTTGGTGTTTTGGTGTGGATTAGGAGCGAATTGGAGGGTACCCATGAGATCCCACGTAGTTGGTGGGGACTTTTGGAGCGAATTGGAGGGTACCCATAAGATCCCACGTAGTAGGTTGAAAATTTTGGAGGGTACCCATGAGATCCCACGTAGTAGGTGGGGAATTTTGGAGGGTACCCATGATGTACCTATGTGGTCGGTCGGCTGTTGGGACGTTGTGCGATGGGCACCAGGGTACCCATGGAACGGCAGATACCATTTTTAAAAAAAAAAAAAAATTTATATTTGTCAAAACTTGTTCAGCTTTTCAAAATTATTTTGAACTCTAACATTTCTTCGAGCTTCTAATCTCAGTCCAGATTTCTAAAAGTTGTTTGGATTTTCAAAATTCTCTTTAATTTTCAGAGCTCCCCGAAAAGCGGTACGCCCAAAGTACCGTATTTTCCCTATTAGTACTTCGCACTCGAATACAGCTCCAGTCCCTATTACTACTCCATCCCTACGGGTGAAAAATAGAAATACAGCTCCGTCTCTAATACAACTCCAGGCCTCAAATAGAACTCCCTAGCCCCTACCACAGGTAAGGGTAAGTGCATATAATAATCTGGGTGTAGGATTAAAAGAGAATCTTACGGACTCCTTTGGCCTTTAAGTAGGGGCTTCCCCTTAACTCTACTTTCCATTTTTTTTTAATTCAAAGTCCCCAAGTTTCTGTTTTGCTTTTGACAGGATTCAGCAATCAAAGTATTTAAGGTTAAAGCTAAATTAATGTGAAACGATTTAAAAATTTTTCGAAAAATCGATACAAAATGAAATTCCCGTGTACTTCAAAAAAATTGCCCGTTTCAGCCCAATGGATTTCTTTAGCAATTAAAATTTGAGAAAGAAATTTCATCTCTTCGTAAATTAAAATAGCTTGTTCAAACTTCCTGATTTTTTCTAGTTATTAAAAAAAATCAGGAAGCTTGAACAAGCTATTTCAGTTTTGGACGTAATGCTTCCCCATTTCTTTCTCTTTTAATTGCTGAAGAAAGAACGGGCAATTTTTTTTAACTAAACGGTTAAGGGGCTGTCCACTAATGATGTCACGGCCTTAGGGGGGGGAGGGGGATCCTGAACTAGTGACAAGCCATGACGGGAGGGGGAGGGGGGAGTAAGCCAGGCAGTGATGTCATCCAAATATTTTACGGAATTTAAAACCCTGCAGTTCACAAGTAAGCGTTATAAGAAAGAAGAAACGCTACTGCAAGGTATAAGATGAGATGAGAGAAAAAACAGCTTCCTCCTTTCTTTTCTCGCTTACTTACGACACGCAGGGTTACTTGCGCAAGAAAAAATCTCAGATTCCTCTAAATCGCGGGGAAACTGAAAGAAAAGTAAAAGACGAAACTAGTAAAAAAAAAAAATCAGCATAAATACGTTTGGTTTCGAATTCTTTAAAACTTTGGATTTTAACAATGGATAAAAACCAGATGTTCCAAGTCCTTTTCAAAACATGGAAGGAAGCTTATCCAGACAAAAAGGGTAAGTCCAAACTACTACTGCACCAATTTAATCGTTCTACCGACTTTTAATTAATCATAATGAAGCTAAATTTAGTTCCTAATTCTTGTAGCTAAAACTGCACAAGAAGAGACAGTAGAATTCTGGAAGGCTAAAAAGAATGACCTGAAAGCTGTTGAAGCGAAAATCGCAAGTCTAAAGGCATTAGGCTTAAAACGGAAAGCCAGCTGTTATGATTTCTTTGCAAAAGCAAAGCGGGCACGTCCACCAGTAGAACCAGTGCTGTCTGAAGGTTAGTTAGTAGCCTAACAAAGTTCATTTGAAAAGACTGTTTGTTTAAACCGTAATTTATGCTTCACAGATTCAAGTACAGCCACAGCGCCAGTTCCTGCTGTTTTGCCCGCTGGACCTTCTCACGATTACATCCGTCCGGCTCCAGAGCAAACGCGGCTTCGAAATGAAATTCAGGCCATGTCCGATGAAATCAACAAGCTTAAACTAGTGAAAAGGTCTGGACTCGCATCTGCAGAGCAATTGAAGCTGCTACAAAGCAAATCCAGCGTTCGTAACAAAATGGCACTGAAGCTTCGACGGTTGAAGGCAAATGCAGCTTCTGCTAAAAAAAGCAGGACAAAAAAAAATGCCAAGCTGGCAGCTCTCGTTCAAAAGCATCCAGAACTTCAAGCGGATCTTGAACCAGTCATACCAAGAGATTCCTCAGGACGACCGCGATTAGAAGAACAGCAACCTCAGCTTCTCGAGACAATTGTGAGACTGGTAACTTCCGATGCCTCTGCTCATTCCCGAAGACGGTCAGAAATGTTGCACAGTTGCAAAAACTTGGATAGCTTACGAGATGCTTTACTACGTGACGGTAATTTCGACTTTGCATTTTCCGTGTTTTTTACTGTTACTTAACCTGATCGCACTTAAAATGGCCAATTAGTTACAGAAATAGAGGCAGCCAGTTATATAATAGCTCCAGCAAAAATCAAAAATTTGATCTAAGCTGATTCTTTGAAATTACGAGTGTTTCAAACTGAATCCTAACCATTGGAAAAAATACTTTTTGCTCGAAAAGTTTTCCTCAGCTTTGACCTTTCAGAAAAATTGCCGCCAAACGCTGCCACTAGCTGCGTTCAGTCTGTTTTTTACAGTTTTAGAAAATCGCTTGCTGTAAGTGATAGCGGTGAACAGATGATTTTTTAGATTTAAAAATTCCTAGCATATGAGATTCTACCGATTAAAGTTACAGTTGAATTAATCAAGATTACAATAAGTCAAACCAAGGAAGCAAAAGCCAAAAATAGTAGATAAAGCTTAGTAATATATTCTAATTTGTGTTCCAGGTTTTACTTTGTCACGATCCGCCTTGCATTATAGGCTGCTACCAAGAAACCATAAAACTATCAACGGGAAAAGGCATGTGAAAACGGTTCCTGTGAAGCTGATGAGAGCAGAAAATTCATTGAGAAAGAAACATCAGGATTCTCATTTTGCATCTGCGCAGATAAAATTCCTCAAGGATTTGGCGGAAATGTTTGGCCCGGAGTGTGTGTCTGTTGTCAGTCAGGACGACAAAGCCAGGGTGCCATTAGGACTTCCAGCAGCCCACAAACAAGCTCCAATTTTGATGCACCTCGAATACCGGGTCAAGTTACCTGACCACGACTGGGTAGTGGCTTCAAAGCACAAATTGGTTCCTTCGGTCTACGCTGGATTGCAGTTTGGTTTGGATGGAAAATTATCTTATTCAGGACCGACACACATTGCGATCCGCAGCGGCAAACATGACAAGACAACCGCCATAACCCATGCGGCGGACATGCGTAAGGTTCCAGTGAAATATTTCGGGATTGTGTTAAATCCGGGGACGGAAACATGAAACCAATATTCATCATTCTGGTTGATGGTTCAACTGACGGAAATCCCCGACACCCAAAAACGCTTCTAGAAGCTGAGCAGCTTTTTAAGGAATTCAATTTGGATGCCTTGTTCATAGGAACTCACGCACCTGGCCAGTCGGCATACAATCCTGTAGAACGACGAATGGCTCCACTTTCAAGGGATTTGTCTGGACTCATTCTTCCGCATGATCATTTTGGGACTCACCTGGACGAGAAAGGGAAGACCATTGACCTTGAGCTGGAAAAGAAGAATTTTGAAAAGGCGGGTCAGTGTTTAGCCAGTGTGTGGTCTGGAAATAAGATCGATGGTTTCGACGTGTTCGCTGAGTACGTGTCGCCTGGGACAACAGAAGCAACTGAGAGGAAGGTTGCAGAAGCCTGGAAAAATAAGCACGTCCGCCAATCGCGTTATTTGCTTCAAATAATGAAATGCGACGACACAAGGTGCTGTCAGAAAATTAAGACCAACGTTAAAGAAGTACTCAATGGATTCCTACCGGCACCAGTTATGTGGAAGAAAACTACTTCTGGTCCCTTAATTTGCAAAGATGCTGAAAGCCAAGGACACTTCGGAGATTTGAAGCAAAGATTGGCGATGAATCACATGGTGGAGAAAGCCAAACCGAGCATTCCATTTGATTATTTCTGTCCGTCTGTCTCCCTCTCCCTGAAAGCAAAGACCTGTCCACTCTGTAAGCAAGTTTTCACCACAAAGAAAGCATTGCTTTCTCATGGAAGGATCAAATGTGTGGATAGCGGGCCAGTCTTCTCAGCACAGGAAAAATTTGCAGAACAACCTGGGGAAGATGCTCCAAGCGATGAAAATGATGAACCGGACGTTCTTGTTGAAGAAGATGAAGACATTCATATTATTGAGAATATGAACGAGTGGGCAGCCTCTCCGTTCGAAGACATTTAGTTAGTTATCTTCGAAAAATAAATAATTCTAAATTTTTTTTGTTAAATCCAACGCGTTTACAGAAAGTGACGTCACTAGGGGGGGAGGGGGGTCCGGATTGTGACGTTTGCTGACAAAAGGGGGGGAGGGGATACAAATTTGGTCAAAAAATGATGATGTCATTAGTGGACAGCCCCAAACTTCATGAATTTACACCGCGAAATTTTTCCTTTGCATAGCGCGCACCCCGTGTATAACGCGCACTCTTCATTTTCTAAAAAAAAAATCGAAAAAACCTTGTATAACGCGCGCGCTATATTCGCTAAAATACGGTATTCTGCAAAGTTTGAAACAAATAGGATGAGACTCAAGCCTATTTTAACCTAGGGTTCGTAATGCTATTGTGCCGAGCTATCCTTTTTTTTTTGAGGATTGCAAAACGACACTGATTCCGAAAATGAGGTAAAATAACCGTGGATTCTTCTAAGAGCGCCTCCAAAAGTTTCTTCTAAACGCGCCCCTCTCTTTACCTCTTTAATTGAAATTAAGAAGAGCTTCCCCATCATTTTGCTACTTTCCGCCGGACATCATGTTTAAATTGTCAGGTTTTTTGAGGATTTCGTAGCCAACGGAGCCCTGATCGGCGCGTTCGTAACCAGGTCCAAACGACGGACATCATGTTTAAATTGTTAGGTTTTTTTTGCAGATATCGTAGCCAAAGGAGACCAGCACAGCTATGAATTTCTTGAATTTGACTTTGACTGCCACGTATATACTGAAAATAGAACACACGACATCTCAGCAGCACTGGATTTGCTACCACCAGGCTGAAGTTAAAAAAAAAGGGCGCGCTTAGAAGAAAATCGGTCGGGCGCGCTTAGAAGAGGCGCTCTTAGAAGCATTAACCAAAACAACTAGGAAACTGAATTCATTTTGCTAAATTTACCTTTTCCTTTGTAACTTTTTTTCCTAATCTGTGTAAAGATTCCCAAAAATCTTGGGCATGCAATTAACAAAAATACGGAGGAAAAAATACATGCTCCGTCCCTAATATAACTCCAGTCCCTATTAGTACTCCACCCCGCAAGTCCAGAGAAAGGAATAGTACTCCGGGAGTAGTAATAGGGAAAATACGGTAAATGCTTTTGAACAGATATAGTAGTTCAAATCCGGCAGTTTCGGCTCAAAAGTCTTTTCTAACTCCCTGTTGTTATTTGACAGCATCAACTATCCCTCTATTTATGAAATACACTGACGATGTCTGCTATCATTAATTTGCTTGTGCTATTGCTTTAGAACTTGAATCCTCAGTTCCAATCCTGGACGATGGATGTCAGTTGGATCGGAAACATGGTTGCGTTTTAGATTCCATGTTCCATCTCCTCCATTCTCTATCCTCGCTTCTGAAATTTTCATTCAGGAAAGCTGATGAGTCCTTTAAGGGATCACCTTTTCACCTCAGTTTTATGGTCCCACCAAAACTTTATTGGGTGGGTGGGTGGTAGGGGTGCTTGATTGATTTATGGAAGCAAAGGAAATCCTACTTTCCTTCACCTCAGTAGGTGGTAAACGACGGTAACAGGAATAGGAACTGATTTGAAGGAAAAGGTAAGAAGACGACAGGTATGAAGAATAAGATGCAAAAACCAACAAGCAGATTGACAGGCAGACACCTTTAGCGATTTTCGGAGCATCTCTTCAGCTCCTCTTCTCTATATTCTGACAGGCAGTAAAAACTTCCTAAATTTCTATTATTCTTCTCATTTGTCCAGGATTTATGACTGCTTAGGGAAAAATTGAAAGTCTGAAAAGCAAATGGGATTGTCATCCGCGGCGGGTGGTAATGAAGACGTTTAGGCAAATCCGCCAGACGCTAAGGCTCTCATCCCCATAAAATTGTCTTGTGGGTGTTTTTTGATGGGTCAATCCCAAGTCCTTCACACCCTTGAAAAAATAATATAATAACCTCGTTTAGAATGCAAATAACTCAAAGGGGTTCTCAGAGATAAGAAGCAGTTCCAAAAGAAAAGAAGACAAAGCAAATACTAGAGTAAAATTTTATAAATCTGAGGAGGTACTATACTCTGTTTTTCTTACGATTATCAAGTCAAGGATGGATTCGCATGGTAAAAATGACTTTGCCAGGAAACCTTTCAAATAATGGCAACTGAAGGAATGATTTGTAAATGTCAGTTCCCGAAACAGACTCCTCCATTAGATAAAATCCACGAGATCATTTCACACTATTAGGAGTGCTTGTAAACTCAACTTATATTTTTTGGACAGGCGTATATTTGACAGGGAAATTAATGTTTGGGGGAGAGAAGGATTTTCGACAGTTGGTAATGGAATCCTGATTTTTGCATTCATTCTAAAGTCTTTTCCTCTGCTCTCCTAAATCATGAAATAAAATTCTGCCAACTTGCCAGTATAGGCTTTTTCAGGTAAAACTAAGAATAGCAGCCTTTCCTCAACCTTGATTTCAAAATAGCAGAACATTCTGCACGATCGGCATCGCATGATTTATTTATCAGAAAACTTTTTCAAAAAATTTTACTTAGTGAGTATTTGCCATCCCAATTAAATTGGCATCATGACGCTTTCTCCCACCAACGAAGCTGCAAATGTGAAGTTGAGGAGCAGGATTGAGGAAGGTTTTTTTTTCCTTTCTTTTTGCATCTCTCTGGAGAAAGAGAACAAGTTTTATGACCAAAGAGAGGTCAGCTTGAAGGTTCCTTTAGACCACAGACCTGAATTCCTCTCCAACAAAACATCCATAGTTGTGATTTTTTGAAATTTCATCTTTCTTCCCGTCAAAATGAATTAGCGTATCCCGCAAAAAATCTTTTGCATTAGCTACTCATCCCCTCATTCTAAAATTTTATTTTGGATTGCTAAACTTTGCACAGAGTACTACGTCAGCCAAAAAATCCGAGAAGCTCTTTTTCTTAGAAAAATAAAAATGAGGAATGATAAAGAAAATATCCGCGTCCTTGCTTTCACTCCATGTGGAGTCTGATATTCCCATCAGCCAGGCTGAGAGGGAGAGAAGAGACCAATTATTCTGCGCTGGTTCAGGATTCCCCGAAATCTCCGAAAAAACGGGACTACGCGAGTCTACGCTTCTCTACATTACGGCCAGTATTGATCTTGGCATGTCAATCCACAAGACTCTCTCAAGGAAGTTCTCCTTGCCTTTTGCTTAGGCCGTCCTTCGACTTTGACAAGAGAAAAAACTAGCGCAACCTGCGTGTACTTTCTCCAGATCCAGTAGGAGCAGTTGTGGGACCCATTTCTACTGCGCTGCTCCAAGCTCCTCACCCAAAAAATCTCTTTTCCTTTATTTCACTTTCTCCAGTCAAGGAAATTTTAACCGTGGAGTAACATTGGCTCTGAAATTTTGGCACCCTCGGACAGGGGAGTAATTAGAAGAAATTAGAGGGAGGTCGGTTCAAGGTTACTGAAAATGAGGTAGAGCCTTGTCGTTCACCTCAATCGGATCAGTTGTAAAATGTGAGGTGACCCCTCCCAGTTGGTGAAAGCACCCTCCAGAAGATATTACAATGGAGATACTGCAAAGAGGGAAAGTTATCATCCTCATCATCACAAATGTGTTCGGATTGACTTTTGGCTCATTACTGCTGTCAGGGTCACCGGACTCCTACGCTCTCTACCCTCCTTGGTCACCTAACAACAACCCCCTGACTTTAGAATTCTCTACCACGTCTCCAAGTGGACTCATCCTCTACACCGATGCTGATAATTACTTTTACGAATTAAAACTAGTGGAGTCTAAACTGAGGCTACGGTACAACATTGGGTCCGGGACAAAAGTCCTAATTGTTGGATATAATCTCAACAATGCTCTCTGGCATCGGGTCCAAATTATTAAAACAAATTACAATACAAAATTAATCGTGGATGGATTTGTGGGAGTGAGTCGAAGTGATTCGGACATGGTGGAGTTGTTCTTTGAGAAAGTTTACATTGGAGGGCTACCGAATGTATGGAATAATCGACTGGATGAGCTCGCACTGCCGAGCGTCGTTTTTGAACCAAAGTTCAGTGGTGGAGTACGAAATATCGCATATGGAGGAAGGAGCGTCAGCGTCATTGAGTGGAAGGTAAATTAAAGAAAAATAAAACTGAAATAAAGCGTCAGTGGAAGACAGGGTTTTTTGGAAAGATTTTTGAAAAGTCTTAGCTTTCGGAGGTTATTTCTTTTCTCCTTTTTGAGAGATCCCAAAAATGAAAACAAATTAACTTCCACTTTTTCTTCTCCGTTCCGTATTCCTTTGACTTTATATTTTTAATCCATGTGGTTGGAATAAAATATTCGCATGAGAGGAAATGTTTTCAGGACTTTGTAAGTGTATTTTTTATTTTTACCCAAATGACTTGATACACGAGAGCCATGATTCCATAACGGTAACAGTATCATCATCATTTCCTTTTCCAACTCTTAAGATGTATACGCAACAAAGTATAAAAAGTGACAAAATATTAGGGGTAATTTTCTTTGAACAAACTGGAATAGAGCGAATAGGATGCTATTGTGTACTTTCTCCAAATGGTCTCGCCATGCCAATTTTCTGAAAGCATTTTCCTTCGGAATGATTATAGGGTCTTCTAAGCAACCCACCTCACACGTCCTGTGATCGCTACGACCCATGTCTCCATGGTGGCTACTGCATATCCACTGACAACGGACCACTCTGTGACTGTAGTCTTATTGATTACGAAGGGGTTGTCTGTGAGAGAGGTAAGACAATAGCAGACTGCTAGAACCACAAACTGAATTTCCTTTTTCTAATTTTTTTCATTTTCTCTTATGTCTGATTTCAGAGAAACCCCCAGCATCAGCTCATTTTAATTCAAAATCCTACATTTACGTCAAATTTAACCAGGGGCTTATCTCAACACAGGAAGAAATTGAGCTCCTCTTCAAAACACGCCTCGGGAACGGGCTCATTTTCTACGCTGGGGATGATGTGGACTATATTTCAATTTACCTTGTTGCTGGTCACTTGACAATCTCAATTAACCTTGGGAATGGCCCTCTGGAGAGGCTTATTGGCCCAAACAATCTCAAATTCAATGACAACCAATGGCATTCCGTTATTGTTAAACGGAAAACCCAGGAGGTAAGAAATGTGGATTGAAAGGCTGATTCCTCAAATCAGCTCTTGTTTTAATTCTAATTAATTTTGTACAACAATTTAACCATGCCTCTAAATTTCTAATTCTTATTTTAATGCTATCTTCCTGGATTTACTAACAGATGTCAAAAACTACTAGTTTATGTCATGTGAGTTAAAATGGATTGCTGAAATTTTTTGTTTGAGCTTAACCCAAGGTTTTTTTTTCACCAGGTGACAACGATACTAGATTCCATTCACAATGACCGTTGGACGTTAAGCGGACAATTTAGCTTGCTTTCCTCGAACTACATTACCTTGGGAGGATGGACGAATAATACTAAGGAGCTCTACCATCATGGATTTAACGGGTGTTTGCGAAAGGTAAACAAGGAATTTCCAATTATGCTTCTCACTCCCTCGCCCCATACTCTTTTCCTCCTTAATGTCAATAATAATAATAATAATAATAAGAATGGCGTTCTTTTCTGAAAATGATCCTTAGGTTACTTACAAGGCTGACACTTTGGTGCTAAATTTAATTGAGCTAGCTCGAAATGGGAACCAGCTCATTCAAATCCATGGAGAAGTACCATTTGATTGTAGTGAAATTCCTCAAGAGGTGATTAGCGGATATTTAGCTCAACTGTTTGTACTGGGATGATGCTAATTATTTTCTGGATGATAAATATTTTAGAAGAAGTCTCATCATTCCCACTCAAGTAATAACCAGCAGACGTCCTCCATCATAACGCTGACACATCCAAGCTCTTACGTCACCCTCGCCACTCAGCTCAGCACTCCAACCTCAATCCAATTCCGCTTTCGGACGAATGAGCCCAATGGGATCCTCCTCCAGTCCTCAACTTTTGTCATTGAGCTCGTGGCTGGAAGCCTCTATCTTCTCCTTGCCAATTTGTACATTCAGGTCAGTGAGGACACTGTGGTCGACTCTAAGTGGCACACCATTCATCTCCACAAAGACAAGAGGGCTGGAAGTGTTAGGCTTGACAACCTCACCATTGATTTTAACAGCGACGTCTCACTCGGTAACGATCTGATCATCAGTGGAGAGAATTCCAAGTCATGGGCGAGCAATATGGGGTACAGCTACATTGGGTGCTTTGGAGACTTGAGCATCAACAGCGACCGAGTGAATCTAAACTCAATTATCGTCCAACAGGATGAAGGTAAGGATTGAAGCATCTTAATTCCAGGGAATTCTTCGGATCGATCGTCAAGCTTAATGATTGGATAATGCTCCCAAAAAGCCAAAATGTCTGACTCTGAAAGAAAGAATTTTTTGTATGGTCTAATTTTAATTTTAGCCACGCTTCGGCCACACTGTCCACCCGGCTCCAGCGGCTTCTGCATTTCGAACCCATGTTTGAATAATGGAAAATGTGTGGATGGCTGGAATCGATATATCTGTGACTGCAGCCATACGAATTACAGCGGAATAAACTGCCAGTTACCTAATAACGTCTTATCATTTAATGGATTTAATACGATTGGATTGGAATGGGAGGGTAGTTTCCATGCAGAGGAAATTAAAGTTCGATTCCGGAGTTATAAAGTCCACGGTAAGAATTTCATTATTCAGTAAGCGGGATTTCCTCAGTCGAAAAAAAAATCAATTTCCATTACCACAGGACACATTCTACTGCTCAAATCGGCAACTACCTCGGACTCGCTCCAGATGAGCCTGGATTTCACTCGACTAAAAGTCTTAGTGAATATTAATGGGAAGGAAAAGATTCTGAGCACCGGGTCAAACCTCAATGACAACCAATGGCATCTTGTGAAGTACACCCGCCTGGGTACTAGCATCAAGCTCCAGATTGACAACGAGCCAAGCGTGAAAGGTAAGAGTCAAAAACCCAGCTCATTAAGATTTAATTTATTTTAAGAATTTATAACGTTCCCAGGTGAGCTGGCCATCTCCAGGTGAGCTGGCCATCAAGAACATAACCTCAGCGTATACGACGCTTCAGATTTCCCCGCCGGCTCAGCCATTTATTGGCCACATTTCCCAGCTCATTCTCAATAACTTTAACCTCCTCACCAACCTCAATCTGTATAACTACACCACACCACCAGTGGACTCTGAGCTTGTCAATCCTACAACGATCGCAAGCTACGTCAAGCTCCCTCAACTCAACGTCTACAAAAACGTGGACATAAGTTTCAAGTTCATCACGAATGAGCTGAATGCCCTGATTCTCTACAATGGAGGTTATGATCACATTGTCATGGAAATGGTCAACGGCTACGTCATCTATGGCTACAAGTCCACGCATGGAGAAGTTAAACTGACAAGCAGCGTGTACGTGAGTGACGGGAAGTGGCATCGGGTCATCGTTAAAAAGCTGAAGGGGGTGGACCTCCTAATTGTTGACAACGAAGTTAACAAGAGGGATTCCGTGGGCGGGGTGATAAAGCTCAAGGGCGTACTTTACTTAGGTAACCTTCGATAGTCTATCAAGGACGTGATACAGGGTTTGTTTACCATTGAAAGAGCATGGGGAAAAAACTTTAGGTGCACTGCCTGAACTGAAGAGGGAAGAGACAGGGGTCATGAGCGATTTTCTAGTCGAGTTTGGGCTTGTTCAACTCAGCACACCATCCGAAGAAACATGTAATTTTTCCAGAGGGCAATAATGGCGCCTGTGGTTGTCGCTGCTTGGTGCATAGAAAATGGAAGGAAAATTTGGATGGCAGAGCAGAGAAGCGCCTGGGCTAGGAATCATCATCCATCATCCAATCATCCATTGAAAGAAAAAAAGACGCCACTTTCCTCTTTTATCCATACTTCACTTACATGCTGAGTCGAACAAGCCTAAACTCTACTAGGAAATCGCTCATGACCCCTATCACTTCCATCTTGAGTACTGGGACTAGAGAGTTTGTTGGTATGTCAAATTAACGAAAACGCGATCCACAACAGCATCGTTAAGCCGGATTTTTGTAAACCCTTCTTTTGGGATCCAAAACCGAAATTTCAGTCGGTACCTGACTGACAGTATATTGCTTTTTCCGGCTGGCTTTTACTTCTCATTCACGTTTTTTGAGGAGAAGTTATGGAGCAACCTATTATACAAAACGTGAGGAAATAGGGGAGAAAGAGGAGGAGGAGGAAAAAGTAAATAATGTGCTCGAAATAGGGTGCTTTTTTTGCACATGTAAGATTTTCTAAAAAGAAACCCTATTTTGTAAGAATTCATTAGCACCTTGATTCACAAACTTTTGAAGCATAATGATGAAAATTTTCAGCTTTTGAAGTTGAGAAGTTTTAAAATGGCATCCATTTAAAGTCAGAGCCACCCATAAACAGCTGTAACCTTTTCGAAAGGCTTCGATCAGCAACAAAATTTTTCTTTGGGGAAATTTCGGACCGTTTCTTTTCGAAATCATTTTTCCCAGACTTCCTAAGAAGTGAACCTGTGATTAGGTGAGTTTCACTGCATGGCTAACTTTTTTAACCGCTCTACTCATCATGGTTAAAATGAAATGTTTTTGATGAAAAGCGGTAATTTTCAAGTTTTTCTCTACCTCGAAAAAATTTTTATACTTCTTTGTCCAAAATTTCCAATTTTTTGTATCGGGATTTGATAGTCGAGTTACCTGACGTTGATGAAAGCAGTGTTAGACCAATACACGTGAATTTTTTTGGCAATCGGGGGATGATACAATTAGTTAGTTTAGTTTGGGTTTATTAGACATTTGCATAAGCCTGTCCCCCGGTCACTTTACAGCGATGATGAGAATTTCAAATACAAGAATAGTGCTTATTAATAGCGCGAGCGCTATTCATGCGAATGCAATGTCCGGACGTCCGGACGTCCGTATCCACGATAACTTTCGAACGGAT
>JABASM010000951.1:0-17421 GCA_019776545.1 Brachystomella parvula | reverse complement strand
GCCATATTAAATACCTGACCCGCCCGCATCCGCCAAAATGTTGAAAATCATCGACCCGTCCGCACAGGCCCGCAAAGCCCGCGGGTCACCCACAGATATCCGCGCGGGTCCACACCTCTAGTTCTACTCTAGTTGAGCAATGTAAAGAGACCAACTTATTAGTCGTTGAAATCCTCGAATGACAACGGGGCAGCTTTTATTGGCCATTTGCTAGCCCTTTAAGCGCCTGCTTTTGCACTCTAGAGAAGGTTTTTTTGCGGAATGAACTATTTTTGAAAATTTTAACAAAATGCTGAAAACTAGAATTCAAAAATTTCGACAAATGAAAAGAAACGGAAATAGTTCTAGAGATTTGGAAAAATGTTGATGATTTGAAAAGAATTCGGTATTTTTGAAAATACTTAAATCTTATGAATTTTGAAAATAAAAATTTTTCAAGTTTTGCAATTTGGATATATTCTAAAAGTTTTATAAAATAGCCGTGGAATTTAGCGTCTCAAAGCTGAATCCTCTGAAACCTGAAAAATAATTGGTTTCACGCCTACAGCCCACCATAGCTAACCAATAGATCTGAAACTACAGTAGTGCCCAAAAGCAATGATGCCCTACCCTTAAATAAAAAACTTCCAATTTATTTAGAAAAGCTCAAATGACTTGAAATTATCAATTTCGTTTTCTGCATAAGGTAACCTTTAATTTGACACCTCAATCTTAGAAATCAATGATCACAGACCGGAGCTAGGTCAGTAAATCTTTGTTGTAGGTGTTTACAATTGCTTTTGAGCTCTACTCTAGTGAGATTGCAAACATTCTTCTTTTAATCCAGAAATCTGTGTGCCTTAATATACCACCTGACCCCAGGGGAAAAAGTCTCCCCAGAAGGACAAATAGATGGACGCCATTGAGAAAATCCCCGACCACGTCGGTGAAAAAGAGTTACAGATCGCTGGTGCATTCAAACTGGATAAACTCTGCAGTGATCTAATGGATCTAATTTGTACTTAGCTGAATACGAAAGAACCGCAAGCCAAACTTTCGCGGAAATCACATTGTTTCCTGCAAACCGGCATCAACTCAAGCGAGGTCTCCATGGCCCTATTTTTCTGTACTAAGATTTTCTAGTAACTGTAGTTATTACTCATAATTAAGAAGCGGAATGACAAAAATTAAATTCGAGCATTCGGAAACAGAAACTTGGGCCCCAGGTGGTTTTTACAAGTACTCCGCTACGGCCCTGAATAATTTTTCGTGATTTTCTAGTAACTGTACTTATTACTCATAATTAAGAAGCGGAATGACAAAAATTAAATTCGAGCATTCGGAAACAGAAACTTGGGCCCCAGGTGGTTTTTACAAGTACTCCGCTACGGCCCTGAATAATTTTTCGAGCAAATTGGTATTGGTATAAAGAGCGCATGAAGAGATGGGATTTGATTTAGTGATGCCAGGAAGGGCCGATCGAGTACGTGCGAGGAGTCTCTTGTGCTCGAAATTAGAGTCTCCAGCGGTATTTGTCAAGGGTGGTAGGATGCCGAATATCAAGGTCTTCTCCGGGACTAGCCATCCAGATTTGGCTCAAAAGATTGTCGACCGTCTTGGAATTGACCTCGGAAAAGTTGTCACCAAAAAATTCTCCAATTTAGAGACATGGTAAGTCCTCAGCCCAGATATTTTCCCTCTAAAATCCCTGCACTTTTTACACAGTCACGCACAACATTTTCTTTGCCAAAACACAAAAACACGTGTTTTGACTTTGCGGGTCATGCTGTTCAGAATCTATAGTATCGATTTCATCATTTAAACTTATAGCTTTTGAACAGAAATTATAAATGAGTGAAGGTAAGTGGTGGATGCATAGACATGGAAACGGGCGCTCGGTTTAGACTAACCGAGCGCCCGTTTCCATGTCTATGGGTGGATGCAGCGAATGAATTATTTCCTTTTAGCTTCCTGCAGTAGCGAATAATTCTGATGCTTTCCAGTGGCGCTGCAGGGCTTCTTGCCAGTTGCAAGCTCTCGGTTCAGTTCCGAACTCTGCCAAAATGAAATAGTAGCGACATGGTCTGATTAATGAAAATGAGGAAGACAGGCTTCGGAATATTTATTGTTTCAGTTCCACGTTTTCCAGTCCTTCCGAAACTAATTTTTTTCAAATTATTTTGCAGTGTCGAAATTGGAGAGAGTGTTCGAGGAGAAGATGTCTACATAATCCAGAGCGGAAGCGGCGAAGTCAACGATAATTTAATGGAACTCCTTATCATGATCAATGCCTGTAAAATTGCTTCAGCTTCACGGGTCACTGCCGTGATCCCTTGCTTTCCCTACGCTCGGCAGGATAAAAAAGACAAGGTTTGTAAATTACTTTTTTTACTGATTTTAAAGTTCATCCGCTCGAAGTTCCTATATCTTTTCAAAAAACCCGTATTTCGTTTTGCTCGATTAACACAAGCTCCTCTCCGTTTTGAGTATCCTGTTATTTCTTGTGTTCCAGCTTAATTTAAAATCTTCAATTTGAGCCCTCTCTGTCTTTAACTGATTTTATTTAACATGTTCGTTCGTTCAACTTTCCTTATTTTCTGTCTTCCGTTAATTATAGCAGTCTGATCGAAATTCTAGTGACTGGTGGGGGAAATAATTGAAGTAATTAGTAACCCTCTGTGGATTAGCGATTTACATAATGTCAAGTGCTTTCCATGTGTCCAGGCGACACAGTTGTCCTGTGTCGTCTTTCCTTTTGTTATAATCTTCTCGTGAATTGAGCTAAATGATGATCTAAAATTTGACCTTTGGTCTGCTTCTTTCAAACCCTCAGATTAAATCTCTAAATCATTATGCAATAATTTTAATGGGACAGAAAGAATGAGGAGCGGAGATCATTTCTAGGAGACGCATCATATAAAAATTAAATAGATAGGAAATTAGGAGTTTTATTCTCGCCTCTTAATTTTTTATTAATGAATGTCATGTACTTTTCTAACTCGGCACTTAACTTTTTACAGAGCCAAAAAGGATTAATCATCACGGTACGTTTAAAATTACGTTCTCGGCGTGAGAGAGATTGTCAGATGAACAATCCTTCTATCCTTCCTGCAACGGCGACCAGTTCTCGCCTCACCCAATTGCCTGCTGCCTTCTAGTACTACTACTAATACCATTCATTGATCTTGCTTATGAGTCCTTTTATTTTCTCAAGCTTTTTTCCATTCCTTTTTGATTGATTGTTTATATTTTCTCTTAGTTATTAACCACAGGCTTCCGCTGTCAGCCACAACAGGTCCGTGTCCACTATAATTTGGATGGCATCCGTCGACAATGCTTTTGTTACTATTTTCTTCCCATTTTCCCCTAAATCTCTTCCGCAGTAACCTTATAGTCCAGTCATCATGTGAAGAAACCTGACTGGGATCCAAAAAATCAATACTTTCTGGCATAGGCAACACAACCTATTGTCAGATGCTTCAATACAAATGGCTGGCTGTATCAGGATTTTCAAGACTCTCGTGTTTGCTTTCGCTTGCCTCTGTCACCCCTGCCAGGGCATGACCCACTCTACGCTTACTGCTAAATCACTACTGAACTCCAGTTTGCTAAACCCGTCGCTTTCGTGCCTCTCTCCCTGAAGCCCTGGACCATCCACCTTACTAATAAGAACTCAGTGAAAAATATTTTATGGTAAAAGTTACCTAGTACATCTAAATCCAATGGAATGTTAGGAAAGGTCATTTCCAAGAATCTTTGTATCTATACCTATACTACTATCATCTTCCTCCTTATTTTTCTAAACTCCTTCCAAGAATTCTCGGCCCGTTCCTGTAGAGAGGTTTCACCTGGATTTTCTTTTTTTAATCCTGTATTTGAGAATTTCGAAATAATATTTCCTTTACAATTCCAGCCAACAAAGGCTCAAATCCTCTTTAAAAAAAAAAGGTGTGTCCCAAGACGCATGGTTCTGTACCTTCCGTGTTGCTAAATGCATCTTATTGCTTGATTTTTTGGTTTTTCTTGTGCTCTGGGTGAGGTGAGCTTGGGTCTTAAACCAATAATGGAAGGATATAATTGCATGTCTCTCAACTAAACTACCGCTCACACTATACTGTACTGTAGCAGAAATCACTTTCTTTAATCAGCGCTATTTAAAACGAATTTGATCGTACAGTAGGCGTAGTTGGAGAAGCACCCTCACTGTCGCTCACGTAAATAATGCAATCAATGCACCAAACTCAAGTAACTGTATTAATTAATAAATTAGAAAAAAGAGCGAAGCTCTCCACGCCCCCGCATATCGATCGCTCCGTAAAGCTGCTGCGCTATATAATTTATGTAGCTAAAGACTACCTTGACGATACGCTGACAATTATTTTAATATTCCCGTTCTCATTTCCTCTAACGATTTCTAATGATGTCTACAAGCTATGTCGTTCTTTATTATCTTCTAATATCTTTTTAATTTCGAAAATTAGGCAGTGAAGCTCTAAAGAATTCTGTTATATTCTTGCAGGACGTAAGTGTTCGATTACTGGGTGGGTAGAAAAGATGGAAAGAAAGCACAGGGGTGTTAGATCTGACATCCCCAGCCGTAAACTCTTGTATGAATCAGTGAGCAAGCTAAGTGATTTTAATATTTTGTTCTTTTATTTTAATTTTCTACTAATTAGAGAGAAATAACCTTAGAACGGTGTTAGTTATATAATTAGATAACATAAATTTCTCTTGTGAAAACAAGAGACGCTGGAGGAGAAAGTGCCCAGCTAATCTGCTTCTTAGTGGCACGTCACGTGGAAGGGAGTAGGATAAGCAAGGGAAAGTCTTCGGTCTACAGCATGTCCCATTACCGGAGAAAGTGTTCCACCTTTTTGAAATCAACAATCGGTGTTTCGAAAAATTACTGAAATAGTTTCACTTCAAGTAATTAATCTTAAGCTTTAGTCTTAAATGCGTTGATTGTTGAAGTCGTCCTGCGAAAAACAAATCACAAACATGGGATTATTGAATTAATTGGAAATTTCTTTGATATACTATTTCTTGGGACACACTGTAGTTTTCTCTCTCTCTGTAAATTTTACTTCTATTTTTACTTTCTCCCCTGCTTATGCTACGGTTGACCTGGATCAAAGGTAGTCATCGAGTGGAGACTGCGGTGACGGTTCCTAATATCGTCGATAATTTTTAAGAGTTTGGTCGTAATTGGGAGTTCCTTGCACGGCTCCTTTGTATAATATTGATCCTGAATTCTATTTTCCGATAATGCAGGCTTTAGTCAAGTACAATTGGATGTCAGTAATCTTGTTCATCTTTTCTACCCACCTGAGCAGGCAGAGTTTCAGGCTTTTTTCTTCACTTTCTTTTCACGGATGACGTGACGATGATGATTAAATTAAATTCTTTGTTCCTTTTACTTTTCACCCTTTCAATCCTTCCGTTTTTGGCTGGTTGTTTTACTATTATGCTAATTCTGGGAAGCTGGTGCTGACATGACTGAATATGGAGTAGATGATAGTTTCTGGATTTCAGTTATAGTTTTTCGGTGGCACCGATGTCTGGGCGAGTGATAAAAAATATTGAAGTATGCCTAGGAATGCATAATGTCAGTTAAGAGACATAAAAAATGCTTCCTTGCATGATGGGCAACTAAAGCTATGCCTTAGTTTTAATGGAGGTTATTCCATCCAGCTTCGACATTAATTCTCTATGATTTCCAGCTGCCCTTTGATTTGTTTTAGTCTGGTATTCAAGTTTAGCCTGCCCCCTGTAACCTTTATGGTGTTTCCAACTGACCAGAAAAGAAATGTTATCAGGCATGGCCAAGGCTGACGGTCGAACTGCCAATGCCTAAACTGCTCAGCATGAGGCACAGTTTTTCTTTGAATAATTTTACCATAATTACTAATGCTGCATGAAATGGCTCTTCCTCCTGCTTCTCGTCTGCTGCTCTGTTCAAATACTTTATCCTATTCTGCTCTTTAGTGCGAATGACTTGAATGATAGAAAATTATAGCGTTGTTCAGGAATAAATTATTCCTGAATTTCCTTTTAATGTCTCTTTTTATAATTTTGAAATGCAGAGTCGGGCTCCTATCTCGGCTAAGCTGGTAGCTAACATGTTGAGCGTAGCTGGAGCAGACCATATTATCACAATGGATCTTCATGCTTCACAAATTCAAGGGTTTTTCGATATTCCCGTTGATAATTTGTATGCTGAGCCCGCCGTCCTGAAGTGGATTAAAGAAAATATCCCAGAGTGGAGGAACGCTATTATTGTCTCCCCTGATGCTGGTGGTGCCAAACGGTGAGTTATAATTTCGAAACTGGAAAATTCATGGTTAGATCTTCAATTGATTTTGTTTCTATATTTTTCATTCAGAGTTACCTCAATCGCTGATCGATTGAACGTCGAATTTGCTCTTATTCACAAGGAGAGGAAGAAAGCAAATGAAGTCGCTTCAATGGTTTTGGTTGGTGATGTAAAAGATAGAGTGTCCATACTGGTTGATGATATGGCAGACACGTGTGGTACCATTTGCCATGCTGCAGAAAAGTACGTCAAATTAATAATTATAAATTAATGGGTTTGCTGTGAGAAAATAATTAACTTAATTTTTTATTCTATAGGCTTCTCGAAGCCGGTTCGACAAAAGTTTATGCCATTCCAACCCATGGAATCTTCTCTGGTCCGGCAATCTCTAGGATTAATAACGCATGTTTTGAAGCTGTCGTAGTGACGAACACAATCCCCCAGGAGAAACACATGAAAGAATGCCCGAAAATCAAGGTGAGTTAACTGCTCTGTAGTGTTAATGCGACCGTTGACGAATCCTTCTTATTCAGGTTATCGACATTTCCCTCATCATTGCCGAAGCTATTCGTAGGACTCATAACGGCGAGTCCGTCTCATTCTTATTCGCCAATGTTCCTATGTAGAGCTCTAGTGTCCCTCACAGCTCACCACCTCCATAGTAATTTTTGTCTAAGCAGATAAGGAAAATCACGCGTTCCTTCCTTGTTTATAAAGAAATCCAGAAATCCAGCAGTGAATTCAGCTGTGAATCTCCTGTGAAATGGTTATTATTGCCAGTACGATTAGGTTTCTCAGTTTTTTTTTTGAATCTCCCATCTTAACGCCATGATATTCTCTCTCTAAATACTTATTAACCAGTTCTTAACTTATGAACCAGGGTATGATCTAAAAGCAGCTTATTATTTTTTTGAATCATTAAAAGCCTAATTTGTGAATTGAATTAAAAAAGAGCAAAGACTGCACTCTAAAGCTCGAGTAAATAACGAAGAATTATTTGGAAAATTAGAAAGATTTTATTATTTTTACGGGAAAATATACGAAAAATGTTTTGTAAATAATTAGAACAAGTCGAAAATGCTTAGGTTAATTTTGGAACATTTGTAACCTGGAAGTCAGCGAGCATTTGAGCATATCCTTTACCCTGTGGATCTGGATTCAGTGCACCAATCCCACCCCCACCCAGAGAATTCTTGAGTACAAAGTTCAATCCATTGATGCCTGGGACTTCATATCTGGAAAATATAATGAAAGACAGTGGGACGTGTGAGCCTTCTTAATTAACACCGGAGCAGATGTTAAAGAGAGTGAAGCAAACCTCTTGACAATCGAATCTTCTGGAGCAGATGTATTGAACTTATGTAAGAAGTATTTCCTAACTTCCTCAGAGGTCAATTTCTGTCGAAGGATGGGGTAGAATTCTGGATTTCTGGCGATAACCCCTATATTGCAGTCATTACCTTTATCGCCACTACGCAACCAAGCTAAGTCACTGAGAGAGTATGAGTGGGACCCAGTGACCCTTGGACTCCTGCTCTCCTCCCCCGATTCGGACGAATCAGCGGAGAGGGTCTTATCATCTAAAGGCTCAACTGGAGTAGTGCGGTCGTACTGGGGTTCCTCGTACGTTTCCTCATGTCCGTCTGATGTTTTGATTTTTATAGGAATGGAATCTTTTGAGTAGAGATAGGAAAAGAAGCGGAGGAGGGGTGTGGGCTTGGGTCGGCCTCCGATAGCTGAACAAAGTCCAGGTGCCATACCAGTGCCTGCAGACGCTAGCTCTCTTCCGAAAATCTTCCAGAAAGAAACAATGAATTTGTGATCCATTTAGCTATAACGGGAACATTATGTCTATACCTCTAGAGCCTTCTTGTCTGAATGTTGAACACCGACCCATAGAACTACATCCCGAGAATCCAGATTTTGTTTTCTGGAAAAGAAAAATGAAATGGGTGAGAAGAATGAGCTGCCTGAAAGTCAGTGGAACTCTGACCTCGCGTTTTCACCATATGCTTCTTCAGATCCGAGGACTTGTATATGAATCTTAGTAAAATCTGGGAGACCTAGATGCTGGAAAATTCCACGAGCCCGATTTAAAAGTGCGTCAGCGACTTTGCGAGCTTTTTCTCTGGCCTTTGGTCCGACGATGGGGCAGACGCAGACAGATTTAAAACCGTCCAGATAAGTACCACCTGCAATCCGTAAAATATTTCTAGTAACAGAGCGAGCTCTAAGCTTCTGATAATTAGAAATACTAGTATAGAAATCCGGCGATACCGTTTCTGGTACAGCGTGTCCGAACAAATACTGTACCCGAGAAATTTTCCACTTTTTTGTACATAATCGACATTTTGAAAAAGGTCTGAAGTAAAAAAAAAAATTCAGAACTACGGGATTTTTGAATTTCAAAAAAGTGGAAATTTTCTTGAGTATTCTAAGGACACGCTGTATTTCAGGAGTTCCCCGTCCTGCATTATGATGGAAAATAGGCCTTCTGGGGAGGGGGTTTAAAAGTTGCAAGCAAAGGCTGAAGCAAGGCTTACCAATTTTATAAAATGGTGTCGGAGGACGCCCCTTTGCTCCGGAAACCCGAACTCCGTCTGCCTCTTCTTTAAGGCTAACGTTTGAAAAATCACAGATCACGTCAGGTAGGACATAGGCTTTTGGATTGCCGATTTCGTAAAGTAGCTGCTCAGCCACGGTCCCTAGCCATCAAAAAATAGAACTCAAGAAGTCTTTCCCAAACATCAGTGCAAAAACATACCGAATGACACTAATCCCCCTGTATTCTCCGGTTTGGTAATGAGAAACGTCCCATCCGGATTACAGACTGCAATAGGAAATCCTGCCAGTACAACAGTCACATAAAAATGTAAAGCTAGTTTGCATCTCAGTTTAATAATAAAATGAAGTTTACCGTTGTACTCCCACCCAAACACTTGTTCCCAATCAGTAAAAATTCCACCCGTGGACTGTGCCCCACACTCTATCAAATGCCCAGCGAGGCTCCCAGCAGCCATGAGGTCAAAGTCATCTCGTTTCCATTGAAACTAGTACATGATTAATTTCCCTTTAATGAGATGAACTAAGAGGTTCAACTTAATTTAATAATACCGAATGCATTAAAGGTCCAAGAGCCAGTGCTGAGTCTGTACATCTTCCAGTGATCACAATATCTGCAAGTTCCAGAGCTCGGCTGATTGGTCCACCTCTAAATAAGAAAGAATTTCTCAAGTAGCTTTTATGTTCTCAGAGAGGGAGAGAGAAGCTGTCGCTTTACAATTTCTGGAATGCATCGCATACCTACCCTAAATAGGCATTCGCGCTGGTGACAGCAGCTGGATTTGGACATTGCTCCGCCGTCAATTTGTCCTTGGCAAAAAGCAAATCATCCCCAGTCACGAGGGCTACTTTCAGGTCAATTTTTGAGCGTTCAGCAATTGCCATCATAGTTTTCATACATGATTCTGGATTGACGCCACCTGCATTCGCCACAACCTTGATTCCTGTGTAAGCATAGGAGTATCAATTAAAAATGAATCGCATGCCATAATTGTTGAGCTTGAGCATACCTTGCTCCTTAATTTGTGGCAAAAGCGGTCCAACGCTCTGAGCAAAATCAGGACACCATCCCATTTCTCCGTTTTTTGACTTGGCTGCCACGAGGAGCGACATGGTGACCTCGGAAAGGTAGTCAAGGACCAGGTAGTCGAGCTTCCCATGCTTCACAAGTTGTGGAACTATTATTGAAAAAAAAAAACACCTAAGAATAAGCATTTGAGTGGTACTATATGGAACAAAGCCAGAAACCTTAGCAATTTTTCATTCATGCTTTGCTTGCAAAAAAATTATACTGAACGTTGAAAAACACTACAGTGTGCCCGAACAAATACTATGCCGGAAAAACTTTCAACCTTTTTGAAATTTATATGGTAATCGATGTTTCAAAAAAATTTTTAAATAGTTTCACTTTAAGTAATTTACCTTTAACCTTAAATGAGTTGGTTGCTGAAGTCGTCCTGCAAAAAAAAAATCACAAATATGGGATTCTTGAATTTTAAAAAGTAAAAAACTTTCTCCGGTACAGCATTTCTTCGGACACGCTGTACTACCATTGTCTTAATTTTAAGGTTCAAAAACGAAAGCAAATCAAAATGAAAAAATAATAATTGCTTCTAAAATCCTTAAACTCTAATTGGAAGCCTAGTAGTTGCTCTTTGCTGCGGTCTGCGGTTGCGACTGGATTTTCACTTTTCTCTTTTTTCCACTTTCACCTCCTTTCGCCGACTGAAAAAAATTCACCCCATTTTCACCTTCCTGATTTTCAGGGCCTCCTCTCCAAATTCCAGGATTTGTTCCTCTTGGATCTGGGTTTGATTCTAATTTATAAGATTCGAGCATGAAGACTGTTTTTGTCTGCTCTTCATGTTTAATTTTAATACCAAAGAAATTAATCTAAAGGGAATCCAGCACCGTATGGTTGGCAGATTTACCTGCTGTCCATGTATCTCCCCAGAATCCACTTGCACAGCCGATTCTAATCTGTGACTTTTTGGTAGCAAAATTTCGGCTTAACCTCGCCAGAGAATTCACTGGATTTGAGAATCTGAAACGCTTCATCTTGCTCAGCGGCAGTGTATTAACCCTGGAAGGCTACTTTGCCAGTTTCCGATTCTTTGAAGCCGACGGACGACGACGGGACGAGACAATGGTGAGTGCTTTCACTTAATTTTGTATTGTACACACTCCAGCCTTTCACAGCTGATTTCCTCTTGTCATTTTTGTTTAGGGTTTCATCTAACGCTCCTGCTGAAGTACACATCTACTAGTGTTTACTATAATACTCAAACAGGACTACTGCAATGGATCATCTCAGGCAGTGATCAGCAGGAGGAGGAAAAAGAACTGCGATGATCTCTGGGAGGGAGATTTCTTGTTACGATGATTCCTGATTCGTCAGCAGACTCAGGACTCAGCAGGCAGGAGAATTCTATGCTCCGCAATCAGTCAGCCCCGACTCGATTCATCTAATTAGTCTCAGTCGTGTCGTCTCTTCTGTTTATTTTTGGTGAGCATTGCTTAATTCCTATGTTTCTCTGATTTACAGTACTGAGAAATGTTTAGCTGGACGGGGACTGACAGATGATTAAGTTCTAAATTGATCGACGTACTTCAGTTTCCTCCTATACAAAGCCTTGCTTGATTGGATGATTGAGGTCAAGCACTCAACTCCGGGAAATATTTTGTGAGGTTGAGAGGAAGGGAATGGGAGGAGCGGATTTGATTTCTTATCAACAGAATTGAGTTTTGCATTCCTGTGACAGATAATTCACTTCTAGGCTGATTTGGTAAAGGGGTCTCCATACCTGGAACCAAGATGGAGCATAATAAAGAGCATGAAGCGATTTATGTTGCCCAGGAAGACTCCCATGTTGTTATGTCTGAGAAGGTGAGCATTAGCCATGCCGACACTAGTTCTGCATAACCGGTTTAGTTACTAGTCAGTTTCATTGATTTTGGGAACTTGTTTCTGTTACAGGTCCAAGCCCTGGCTGGAGGTATCTACCAAGAATTTGAAAAAATGATCCATAAATATGATGAGAGTGTGGTCAAGGATCTCATGCCGCTCGTCGTCAACGTCCTCGAGTGCTTGGACTTGAGCTACACGGAGAATCAGGAGCATGAAGTGGAAGTGGAACTACTGCGGGAAGATAATGAGCAATTAGTAACCCAATATGAGAGAGAGAAGCATCTAAGGAAGGCTGCTGAACAGGTAAACTGATAATAGGAATGTCTAGAACGTGCTTCCAGTTCCATCTTCTTTCCAGAAACTATTGGGCCTTGAAGATCAATCAGAAGAAGAAATTAAAGAGTTGACAAGTAAAACAGAGAGCTTAGAAGCAATTGTGCGAATGATAGAACTAAAGTCCAAAAATGCTGCTGATCATGGTAAAAAAAAGAAAAAAAAATTGTATTTTATCATTGTCCATCAACAGCTTGAAGTGTGAATTAATTATTTTTCCCCTTGCAGTAAGCAGACTAGAAGAAAAAGAAGCAGAAATGAAGAAAGAATATGCAAAGCTTCATGATCGCTATACAGAATTATTTAAAACTCATATGGACTACATGGAGCGAACGAAGATACTCATGGGCACTGACCGCCTGGAAAATTTTGGAATGGGAAGTAATGTCAAGAAAGTGAACTCAATGACGAGGTCGGCTGGACCGGTCTCCTTTGGGTTTTCTTCGTTGGAGAACAATTCAATGCTCAAGTCCTTCTCTAGTCCAGCAGATCCCGCTAATGACCTTCTCACATCCCCCTCATCTACGGTGAATATTCAAGAGGAAATGACCATGGATGAAGTCATCGACGTAACAGACCATCTCAACGAACTTCCCAGCGGTACGCTGATTTGCTCTATGATTCTGTATAACCATTTATAGTAACTGTATTGGTTTTTATTTTCATATAGATTCCTCAGTGGGTACTCAACCACTGCAAGGAAAGAGTCATAATAAGAAGTAAGTTAAAAAATTATCCCTTCCAGATTTCTTTAAACACTGATTTGAACTGTTTTCGTAATTTAGGGAGGAACGAAGTGGTAATACCTTGTATCAAGAATTCAGTTTTCAAGATCCAGAATTAGGAGAAGAGCAACCTGATATTACCGGTAAGCCATAAGCTAAATTTATTTGTTTAAGACATGAGCAATTCTCATTTTCTTTTATTACAAAAGGGAGCTGGGTGCATCCTGGTGAATACGCATCTTCAGGTATTTTGATTTTATTGCTAAAGTCCACCAGCACAAAGCCGCAACTTCGTAAAACCCTGCTTTTGTTTTCAAAAAATTTTTTATGGAAACGGCTTATTTTAGATTTCATTGATTTTTCGGTTCATTTGGTTTGGTCTTTTTGTAGACATTTGCAGTGATCGTAGTGACTCTCCTCGTGCACATTCAAATGGTACACACCTGCTGTCCTTTGCTCAGTGTTTCAAATGCATTGCTTCATGCTTTCTGACACGCTTCTTTTTAATTCTCGCCGTAAAGGCTTTTCAATGCTCACCTTAAATATTACGCACGTATCTGAACGTGAATTAACTAATACTAATGTGTTTTTCACTATTTATTTTTCCCTGGGTACTTGCTTCTTTGCTGGAACAGTCAACGATAACTTTTATGGTAAGGACGAAATTTCGCATATAACTAAAGTTTGTGTATAATTTTGTCAGCGATGGCGGCCTTGTTTTAGTGCAAATAAGAATCGCTGCCTATAAAAATATGTTACTGGTATCCTTTCCTTCAAAAACAAATATTATAATTAATTAACATTTTCAGGCATGGGAAAAGAAGTTGAGAACTTGATTCTGGAGAACAATGAACTACTGGCAACAAAAAATGCTCTGAATATTGTAAAAGATGATCTCATTGCTAGAGTAGACCAGCTCACGAGGTACATACACAAAACTACATTTTTTCTGTTTGTTTTCTAATATCTGTATTTCCAAACAACAGTGAGCAGGAAATACTACGGGAAGAAATACAGTCCTTGCAGGCCGTTAAATCAAGAATGAAGCTTCGCTTGACGGAACTGGAGGAGGAAGTGAAGAGGCTGAAAGAAGAGGCAGAAGCGAAGGCAGCTGGGAAGTCTGATGATGAAGACGATGTGCCACTTGCACAGCGGAAGAGATTCACACGGGTTGAAATGGCTCGAGTTCTCATGGAGCGGAACCAGTACAAGGAGCGCTTTATGGAACTCCAGGAAGCGGTCCGATGGACGGAATTGCTTCGAGCAACGAAACAGGATCATACGTTGGAGAAGAAAACTAATAAAGGGATCGTGTCCTTGTAAGGATTCTTTAAAAATGTCTATAAATGAAAGAATCAAATTGCCTCATTGACTGGTTTTTTCTTACTTAGCTTCAGCAGTTTGTTCAGTGGAAACAAGCCTACGCCAATAGGACTCACTACAGATCGACTTGTTTCCTCTGGTGGAATTGTGTCACATGCGTCCCCTACAAAACCAGGAGCAGCAGTTGCAGTCAACTCTATTGGAAACGATGCCCTCCGCTCCGGGAGGACTGAAATGTATTTTTCTAATTTTTATATTATACTTGCCTTGTTATGCTCATTGAATGAAATCCCCTTTTGCTAAGGTCAGCGGAGAAATTGCAATTGAGGCGGTTGGGAGATACGCAAGGGAAGCGAAATCAAGGGACATACAAGCAGACTAGAGCCCATGTCAGAAAAGATGACGGAAGAATGCAGGTAAACTAAATAAATGAAAACCAGTAAACATCTTTTTTTCAAAATATACCGTAACAATTTGCAGGCGTATGGTTGGAGCCTCCCAGCCAAATCAAAGACTTCAGCAGTTACAGTTCAACTTCCAAATTCAAGTGCCAAAGAATCTCCATCACGTGGTTCGACAGCAAGTGATGCTCATAGTAAGCATTTGCCTGTACCTGTCCCTATCTACTGTCGACCTTTTATGGAGCAAACTCCTGGCATGAAGGTATAAATCTCTCAAGTCTCATTATTGGTCGTTTTTATTTTTTCATTATTTTTTCCAGATATTTTGCGCCTCTGGGGTTAACTTAAAGGGCTGGAATGAGGCTGCGGGAGAAGAGGATTCTCCCAGAGTCTGGATCTGCACTGCCACACATACGGCCAGTAGAGTGTGCGTCATTGACGCCAACCGACCCGCTGATCTCCTTCAAACGTTCGGCGTTTGTTCTTCACATCTCCTCTGTGTCGCCAGTGTTCCTGGTAGGCAGTTTACTCTTTGCGTAGGAAAAACTAAAGTCTCATCCTGAACTATTTTGGCTACAGGCGTGACAGATGAAGATATTGACCGTGATATGGGATTGGAAGGTTTCGAAGATGAGAGCGGATTTGATACCTCAAATTCCGAAGAAGGGTTCAACCTGTTGAGTTTCGTGAATGTGCAGGACCAGAGTATTGAGTCCTCCGTAGAGACTCATCCAGAGCAAGAGGCAACGGTGACTTCAACTACCGAGCCCAGTAAGACTGAATTGATGACCCACGGAAATGAGAGCCAAGGCGCCGTTGAGGAAGGCGCTGCAACGGAGGACCAATCAGAGCAAGTTCACGAAGAATCTGTCTCCAGCAGCTTGCCCACTATGTGGCTTGGAGCTCAGAGTGGATTCCTCTACGTCCATTCAGCGGTGGCTTGCTGGGACAAGTGTTTGCATAAAATAAAACTGCCAGATTCAGTTTTATCGATTGCGTAAGTTAAGCTTTTGCTGTGAAAGTAATTTTTACTGTAATTCAAAAGTTTATTTTAATCAATTTTTTCTAGTCACCTACGAGGGAGAGTTTTTGTATCAATGGCTAACGGGACCGTGGCAATCTTCCGCCGCGCAACAGATGGTCAATGGGATCTCTCCAGTTATCATCTCCTTGACCTGGAAAAACAACCTCATCAGTCAATTCGTTGTCTTTCTGCAGTACGTGAAGGAATATGGTGCGGGTTCAGGAATAAAATTCACGTCTTGGATCTTTATACACTAAAAATCAAGGTAAAAAAAATTAGTTTTCCAAGTCCCAGATAACTCTGAATTTTTAGTTGCGAAAATTCTTTTGTATGTTCTTGCATTGTTCTAATATTTTTATTTCTGCTGCAGACGACATTAGAAGCTCATCCAAGGAAAGAGAGCCAAGTACGACAGATGGCTTGGTGCGGTGACGGCGTTTGGGTGTCAATCCGGCTAGACTCTACGCTGAGGCTTTACCATGCGGATACATACGAGCATTTGCAGGATGTCGATATTGAGCCATATGTGTCTAAAATGCTTGGTAATTTTCCGTTACAGTCAAGTTTTTGTAACACTTGTAAAGACCTGTCATGAATTTGTCATTTTGCAATTACCAGGCACAGGGAAGTTAGGATTTTCTTATGCCCGTATTACTGCTCTATTGGTAGCCAGTCAGCGGTTGTGGATCGGTACTGGAAATGGCGTCATTATTTCTGTCCCACTTCAGGAATCCACTGTGCTGCCCAATCCCATGAATCAAGGGACTCGGGGCCCTGGGAGCATCGTCCGTTTGGCAGGAGGAATGGATGAGGCTGGAAGAGAAACCCCTTATTGCTCCATGTCACAAGCCCAACTTTCGTTCCACGGTCACCGCGACGCTGTGAAGTTCTTTGTGGCTGTCCCAGGTTAGATTAAAAATACTCTTTCGTATTTCAGTAGAGGTTTATTTCTAAAACTTGCGTGCTTTTTAGGCTCAACGCAGCCGATGGGCCTGAACAATGAAATTGGTTTGGATCCAGGGACAGGCCCAGCGCTGAAGAGATCAAATTCGATTTTAGTCATTTCCGGAGGAGAAGGCTACATAGACTTCCGAGTTGGTACGATCCACAATACATATTCTTATTTTCAATTTATTAAGGCGCATATCCACCAGTTCCGTTTCAAAAATCGTGCAATAGCTTGGTTTACGCATTCAATACAATTGTTCGATAACCTTAGTTGAGGACGCTGATGGAGACACGGCAAGTCATCTCATTGTCTGGAAGCTTCCTGTGGGACAGATCTCTGAAAACCAAAATTCACTCTTCGATTCTATCATCACCACCACACCAAACCCCCCTCCATCATAAATAGTTGCAACCAACCGCTGCATTCAAAGCACTCCATCTTTCGTTCAACCCCACTTAGATATTACCTAGATATTTCCTAATGTTCTCAGCTCCCTCACAGTATTTTCAAAGTATTTCAAGAGTGCGAATTAGCGAATTATTTTATTTTAATTGAAAATTTTCACCCCTACCGCAATCCACAGTCTAAACTCTCTACCCTTCCATTTGTAAGTTTTTGATTTGATTTTTTTGTTTTTCTATTATTTTGTTTGATATTAAGTAGTTTGCCTTCTGCAGCACATCAATTACTGATTTCTGATAGCTTTTTAGCCACCCATCGAGAGGGGGTGCCACCTGTAAATTTGCACGTGGGTGGAAGCATTGTAATTTACCATCTACCGTAAGATTGATTAGTGTCGCCATAGCGGCCACCCACACAAACCCGTTCGCCCACTCTCACACGCTCACTTTCACATTGGAGAGAATGAGTTGAGTGAAAAAGAGTTTGCTCATCTCCGCCAAAG